>JAOXJP010256863.1:0-21421 GCA_025762735.1 Platanus orientalis | reverse complement strand
CCACATGCCTCACATCCTTAACTCCCTCTAATCCATACAGGGCCGAGCATCAGACTGAATTTGAACCTGCCCAAATAAAACTTCGGGCCTACAGGTGGTCCCAACCTCAGCCAAGCCCGAAATTAGGCTGGTCTAGTTTGATTATTTTTAGATAGGACATGTCAGGCTTCAAACCTGCTCAGCCTGATTGACAGTCTTAATTCAAGCCATCAATGAGATATTCGGCCAAAGAGTGGATTGTATCCGCTCCTCTTATTGTCTGCTCCTCTCTACACCCTGTCAAGGGGAAGGCACATCAGCACCGGCAACTAACAAGTGAAATGCACCCCCCAAAAAGTGAGAGTCACTTGTTGGTGCTGATGTGCGCTCTCCCTGACAGGGTGCAGAGAGGAGCAGACAATAAGATGAGTGGATACAATCCACTCTCATTTGGCCAAGGTTTACAATCAAAACAACTATTCTTTTTTTGTTTTAATAAAATCAAAACAACCATTCTGTGAACCCAAAAAGTCTGTAACCCTCTGTAACACTTACAGGTGATTTTGATATATCCATTTAGGCACCTACTTTTTAACTTGAATATTTGTCAGTCTATGGTTTGGTCACAGAGGGTCACAAAAAATTTGCTTTTCCTGATGTATTAGAATGGCATCAGGGTAGACACATCATCATTGAAATGTGAAAAGCACCCCCAAAAGTGAAAGTCACTTTTTGACACTGATGTGTCAGCCCCCTAATGTCATTCTAATACATCAGGTGATTTCCGTACCTAACCCAGGTCAGCCTTAGCGAGTCCTTACTTCTTGTGAGATTGGATTATGTGAGAACGAATATTGTGAGAACTGTGAAAACGGCACCAGAGGGGCTGACGCATCAGTACTGAAAAGTGATGTGCACTTTTTGGGGGACACTTATTACTTTTTTGAGCTGATGTTGCCGTACCCTGATGCCGTTTTCACAGTTCTCACAAGATTCGTTCTCACCTAATTTTTAGTGCTTTTTGGAGGTTTTTGATTCCCCTCCCTGAGTGTCCAATCAGGGAGGGTGCCGCAGATGATTTCACGCCGCGGAACTTGTATTTGCTCAAACCCTACGCGCGGAACGAGAGTTTCGATTTCCTCTGGAACATATAAGAGTGGCAATCGACCTCTCTTTCCGCCCCGCCCAAATCTTCTCGTCTTGTGATTTGTAAATTCTTTCTTGTTTTGATTCTTAAACTCAGAGAAGAAACTCAAAAAATTTCAAGAACTGCAGCTTGGAGCGTTTCCGGTCTTCGTTTTTGACCAAGTTCCGTCATTGTTGAAGCCACGGGCGAGGATCGAGCATTTCTTCCTCTCCTCGAGCACTGATCTATTGAGCAGGTCGAAGGCGGATGCAGGTGTCTGTCTGTGCTTAAAGGAATTGGACTTCTACGAAATGCGCGGTGAGTCGAATTGTACTTATACTCTGCCGGAAGTTTGATTATTCCATTAGAGTTATGGTTCTTTTTTTTTTCTTTCTCCTTAAATAACTAACTTGGTTTCTTCGTCTGGTCCCCAAAATTTGTGTAGAAGAAGAAGAAGAAAAAAATAATCACGTATTTTTGTACTGAAATCTTTCGTGTTTCAGTTATGAGTATTAAATTCCACCATGACCTAGAATTTTGTTGACTGTTGTTCTTATTTAAATTTTGGTTATGACCTAATTCCGTAACACATTGCGAATTATCAAGTAATTAAGTGGTGGCTAATGCTATTTCTCCCCTAAATTCATGAAAATGCGCAAAATTGAGAACTAGGTAGATCAAACCCAATCACGAATTAGGAAGACATGGTATAATCTTTATAGTACTTAGAAAATACTTCCATGTTCAAGGCATGGTGCCGTCAAGCCCTATTTGAACACAGAAGAACTGATTGGGTACGGATATGTATCATGCAAGGTTGAAGATAAACCAATTCTGGTACTTCTGTGTATGGAACCACACACATTGTTGCAGGCATGGGAATGATCAATATAATTTTCCTAGAAACACTAAGGCTGTGTTTGGCAGCCACCTGTAGTTAAATTATTTCAGTTGAAATGACCAAGGTATTTGTAGCCACAAGGGGATGGTTCAAAATGAACTCATTCAGATTTACGGCAATTTGTACTTGATAACTTAAATCATTTCGTTCAACAGAAAAACCTAAGATGACTTCATTTCTAATTTTAGTTAACAAATCTGTATAAATTTGAATGAGTTCATTACAAGCCATCACCTCATGGCTTCAGATGCCTTGAAAATTTAAAATGAAATTATTACATTACAGGTGGCTGCCAAACTGGCTATAACGAAATTGCTTTACAAGCCCTTGTCCGCAAACAAGTAATGAGAATGAGTGAGCGGGTATGGACATAACGTTAAACACAGATATGTGTACATACGTATACTACCCGTCCATGACAATGCTTTTTTCAAATGTCACATCCATGCTAGGATCATAGATTGTTGCTATTTCTTGTTCATCATTTATCTTAGAAGGGTGATTGATGAGGACATGTAGGCCTAGGTGGGACTCACACATGGGGTTAGTAGGGTCCACACGTGAAAACTATGGACATATACAAGGGGACATCAAAAGAGAAGAAGTTTGTTTTGATTTGTAACAAATTTGAGACAGATTCTAATACTTTTCCATTTTTGGCAATTGTGGGGCCCACATGGAGATCATGTTTACTTTTAGGACATGTAGGGATATATTTGTATGAGTTTAGAGGCTATTGTGTGTGTTTAAAGCCTCTAACACTCTTTTATGTACTGTTTTATTAATTATTGGGAGTTGGAACCCATTAGGTATTTTATTTTTGTTTTTTGGCATAAGAGGGAATCATTTTTAAAGGGTTTTTTGGGGCTTTATTAGGCTCGACGACCAGCTAGTGTTTATGGGCCTTTAGAATAGTTTTTATTTAAGGGTTGTGATTGTGATAAGGGTTCTAACCCTATGCACTCCTTCTATATAAGAGCCTACTCTTATTTTTATAAAATTTAGGAATGAATTATGAAGAATTTTCTGCTCAAACTTATGCTCACACGTTTAGGATGGTTTGCTCTCTAAGATCTCCTCTATCTTAGAACCTAAGTGGGATTGCTTAGGAGGAAACTGGAATTTTCTTCCAAGAGGTATCTATCTATATATCTTTTATTATCTTTTCTCTTTAGGTCTTCTCCATTTCCTCCCTTCTCCATCTTTTATTTTTCTGAAATCTCCACTGATCCCCATGGTTTAGTTTAAGACTAGATAAGTTCTTATCTTGTGGTACCCATGGTCTACCTTGCAGCACCCATGGTTTGATGTTTGAGAAGGGTTCTCTTCCCCATGCTGCATCGGTGATCATCATAGTTTTGCAGCTCTTTTTAGTGCTTGTGTAGAGTGTAGTACTTATCACATCTACACCAGACCATTTTAATATCCTACACGGAAAAAATTTATTTAACTCGTGCTGAATAGAGGATACTTGTTAATTTTTTTCCTTGGTAATGTTTTGGAATATATGGTTTAATTTTCCACTTGTATTTCATTTTGCTGTTATAGAAGCTGCTTGAAGTCCTTGGGATGCCAGCACTAACAGCAAATGTGAAGCTGAAGCACTTTGCTCCCTGTTAATAGCGATGGTTAGGTTGGCACTCGCATCACGGTGGACAATGATGCTTTCCTCTTTGGAGCCAAATGTGTGATAAAATGCTCTGTCTCAATTCCAAAGTAAGTTTTAATGTTTTGGCATTTCTATTCCCAGTAATTCACTCTCCTTTCGCATGTTAGACTTGATCTACTATTTCGTTCTTCTTTAATGTGGGTTTAACTTCTGTTCCTTGGTTCTCTTTCCTAGTGAACTTTGCTTTATCTTCTCTTTTCGATTTTTTGAATTCTTATCACCATTGAAAAAAGAGAAAAAAAAAAAAAAATCAACTCCTTATCACATTAGTATATTGTGTGAGGCAATTTTCACTAAGACCAATTGATTGTGCATTTAATTATCACAAGGAGGCTGTATACCTTTCCTAATGTTGCAAATGAGAAGTAGACAACCTTATTTCTTATCAAAGTAAAATATATGTAAAAATCATAAAGGGTGGCACAACTATTGAAGACCTTACCTTTTATAGCTGTTTGCGAATCCTATGGAAATTCATCTTTGTTATAAGATTGGTGGTTGCAAGAATTGTTGTGATTTTTGTGGAATTTTTTGATCAGTGGAAAGTGGTTTTTCGAAGAGGTTTCTTGAAGTTGGAAAAATCTCTCGGATCTTGTCAAATCGTTCGATGTGATTGTGTGGGGAGTTTTTTGCTTGATTTTCTGGTACAGTTGGGATTGTTTTGGAGAGAGGAGTCTGTAGGACTTGACCTTGTGTGATTTGGTTGGGTTTTGAAGCTTTGGCGAGGATTTTTGTCTTCTCATGTTGCCGCTAGACGATTTTTGGGTTTTTTTTTCTCAATTTTTTTTTATTAAAATTACAAACACTCTTCAATCATGGTGATGTTGATTGTGGTGTATGTTGTCACCCTTGTGCATGTATGCTTGGCTTCTCCTTGAGTTTTTTTGGCTTCTTTGCGACGGTTGGTGGTCTCGACATGTTTCTGGGTTGTGTTTGGCTCTGATATTGTACACTATGGATCATTGTGGTGTGTTTGGATCTGTGGAGGTTACAGTAATCTTGTTTGTAGTGTTGTTGGTGATTTGTGTTTGAGCTATATCACGGCGGCCAAAACTAAAAAATTTAGCCAGACCTCTGGGGAGTCAAGCCCGAATACGGGGAGTTCTCTAGTCCTTAGGGATTCTTCACAAGTACAAATCACTACGGTTAAGTTTGATGGCACCAACTATCTTACTTGGTCAAAATCCATGTTGATTTACATTCAGGGTAAGGATAAAGAAGAATACTTGACTGGTGAGATAGAGGCTCCTCCCAAGGAGGATCCAAAGTACTAAAAGTGGAAAACCGAAAACGCTGTGATTAAGGGATGGTTGTTGAGTTCAATGAAGCTGGAAATCGGTGATCACTACCTCTTCTTAGAAACATTTCATCAAATCTAGGAGTCTTTATCTCAGACTTATTTAGAAATTGGTCATGCTGCCAAAGTGTACTAACTACGATAGAAAATTGTTCAGTTTAAATAAGGGGATCAACCTCTGGCTATTTATTATGCCTCTTTGAAGAAATTATGGGAAGAACTGGGTTACTATACCACATACTGCCCCTCATGTACGAAAGATGCCACAACCTACAAGAAACGTGTTGACGAGATCCAAGTGTTTGAGTTTCTAGTTGGCCTAAGCTCTGAGTATGAGCAGGTTAGAGGTCTAATTCTTAATATGAATCTGTCATCCCTCAATGAAGTGTATACATACATTCACCAAGAAGAGGGCAGACGTGGTGTGATGAATGTGCCATCTACAGTTGAGAAATCAACCTTTATATCAACCTCTAGCCGAGGTGGCTGTGGGGGTCCTTCTACTCGTGGTCATGGTGGACGCTTTAGTACTTATGATGATCGTGATCGTCTCAAGTGCAAGTATTATGGTAGGTCCAGGCATACTAAGAACCAGTGTTGGGATTTACATAGACGTCCACATGATCTTCTTGACTTCCTCAACATTTGTACTAGAGAGGTGGATCAAACTCAGTTAGAGGTGGATGTCGATTTGGCGATAATAAATCCAGTGCACAATCAGTCACTTTCATGCCCTTAGAACTAGTTGTTCTCACATCTGCTTCCTTTCCAGAGGGTCATCTATCCAGAGAGAAGATCAAGGCCTTCTGGCGGTTTGTTTCTCAGCTTGATACCTCTTCCGCCACCCCTACATCATCATTTAAAGCTTCGACTTTAGGTACATCTGTATTAGCCTTATTCGCATCTGTTTCCCCCTCACAGGACTCATGGATCATTGATTCAAGGGCATTCCATCACATAATTAGCATATCCTCTCTCTTCAAATCTTACCGTGTCAGTTCTAGTAAGGACAGTCTGTATTACGGATGACATCTATTCCTCTATTTCTGGACATTGTGACATTATTGCTACTCCTTCCTTGTTATCCTCAGTTCTTCATGTGCCTAATTTTATATTGAACCTATTATTCATTAGCCATCTTACCAATAGTCTTAACTGTTGTATCACTTTCTAACCTTCTCATTGTGTGTTTCAGAACTTGAAGACGAAGACGACTATTGGTATGGGGCATGAGAAGGATGGTCTCTATTTTTTGGATTCATCACCTCAGTTATCCATCGCATCTTTAGCAATAAAGACATACATCTCTCCTACCACTCCAGATGAGTTGTTCTAGTGGCATCATCGTCTTGGCCACCTTTATTTTTCTTTGTTAGAGACTTTTTCCCACATTTTAGTTTTTTTCGAATAAGTTTCATTGTGAACCTTGTCAGTTGGCAAAACATTATCGTTCAGTTTATCCATTAAGTTATAATAGAAATTTATCTCATTTTGATATTATTCATTTGGATGTGTGGGGGCCTTCCCCTATTATTTCTTTATCTGGGTTTCGTTTCTTTGTTACTTTTGTGGATGATTACTCTCGTGTTACATTGGTGTACTTATTGCAGAAAAAAGTGATGTGTGTGCTGCATTCAAATCGTTTAATAATATGATTCACACATAGTTTGACACCAAATCTCACATTTTGCAATCTAACAATGGGAGAGAGTAGCTCTCAAACTCTCTGTCTTCATTCTTTGATGCTTTTGGAATTGTCCACCAGACTACTTGTCCTGGTACTCCTGAACAAAATGGGGTGGTTGAGCGTAAGAATAGACATTTACTTAAGATTGCTCGTGCACTCATGTTTACGAGGAGTGTGCCTAAAACCTTTTGGTCTGATGCCATTCAAATAGCTGCTTATCTCATGAACATGATGCCTTCCTGTGTTCTCTCTTTTAAATCTTCAATTGAAGTCTTATCACCCAGAACTCTTTTGTTCTCTTTTCCCCCAAAAACATTAGGTGTATTTGTTATGTACACATACCTAAATCTGATCGTACCAAGCTTGATCCAAGAGCACTTAAGTGTGTATTTCTGGGTTATGGTGTTGATAAGAAAAGGTATAAGTGCTTTCACCCACTTACCCGAAGGAAGCTTGTGTCTCAGGATGTAACATTTTTTGAATTTGTTCCCTTATTTTCTTCGGGTAAGACACCTTTTCAGGGGGAGCATTCAGGTGAAGAGCTGTTTTCTTTCTCTATAATTCCACTTCTTGTCCTACTTCGTTCTATTTTGACAAAACTTGTATTAGTAGAGAGGGGGAGACTGAATTTAAAGTATACACTTAAAGAAGGAAAAAAGGTGACTCAGACGGATAAGAGCAAGTGGTTGACCAGAATCCTTGTGTTCTCATTCCAATGTCTTCTTTGGATTCAATCGCTGAAATAGGTAACACGTCTTCTTCCACTCCTGAAGTAGATGATTCTAACATGTCTATTGCTCTGCAAAAAGGTGTTAGAACATGTACTCAACATCCCATATTTAACTTCGTTTTTTATCATGCTATATCACATTCTTTTCGAAACTATTTTGTTTTCTTGTCTTTAGTCACTATTCCTCGTAGAGTATCTGAAGCCTTAGCACAACCACAATGGCGAGCTATTATGGACGAAAAAATGAAAGCTTTGGAAAAGAACCAAATATGAGAGCTGGTTACTCTTCCAAAGGGAAAGATGACCATTGGATGCAAGTAGGTATTTGCTGTGAAGCATAAACTTGATGGAATAGTTGACAGGTACAAGGCCCACCTAGTTGCAAAAGGGTATATACAAACATTTTGCATTGATTATCAAGAGACTTTTGCTCCTATGACAAATATAAATTCAGTACAGATTCTAATCTCTTTGGCTACAAATTAAGGATGACCTTTACTCCAATTTGATGTGAAGAATACTTCTTACATGACGATTTGGAAGAGGAGTTATACATGGATACATCACTTGGTTCTCAAATGCCAGAAGTAAAGGGAAAAGTGTGTAAATTAAAAATGACACTTTATGACTTAAAACAGTCACCAAAAACATGGTCTGAGAGGTTCTGGGCAACAATGATTACGAATGAATATAAACAATGTCAAACTGATCATACCTTATTTGTGAAAAGAACAGGTAGCAAAGTAACGACTCTCATTGTATACGTTGATGATATTGTTGTTACGGGAAATGATGAAGTGGAAGTTGGGCTACTTAAGAGCAATCTAGTAAGGGAATTTGAAATTAAGGATTTGGGCTCACTAAAGTACTTTCTGGAGATTTAAGTGGCTAGATCTCGACAAGGAATCTTCCTATGCCAAATGAAGAATGTTCTTGACTTCTTAAAAGACTCATGAATGATGGAATGTAAACCATGTGCTACTCCTATTGAGGTAAATCATAGGTTAAAAATAGGTGATAGTGAGAGGTTGATTGATGTAAGTTGATATCAGCGACTTGTTGGGCGTCTTATCTACTTATCTTTAACCTGGCCTGATATAGGATATGCAGTGGGTGTGATTAGTCAGTTCATGCATGCCCCTATTCAGGCATACATGGAAGCTGTTTACAGGGTTTTGAGATATTTAAAGGGGTGCCCAGGCAAATAAATTATGTATAAGAAGTTTGATCATCAACAAGTAGCTGTGGCAACATACTCTGATGCAAATTGGGCAGACTCATTGACTAATTGACGATCCACATCAGGGTACTGTTCCTTTGTTTGGGGAAATCTTGTCACATAACGCAGTAAGAAGCAGTCTGTTGTGGCTAGGTCTAGTGCTGAAGCGGAATTCCGTTCTATGGCTAATGAGATTTGCAAACTCCTATGGTTAAGAAGTTACTTGATGAAGTGGGATTTCCGGTGATAGGTCTCATGAACCTCTTTTGTGACAACAAGGTAGCTATCAGCATTGCACATGACCTAGTCCAGCATGATAGAAAAAAACATGTGGAGATTGATCGACACTTCATCAAGGATCATATCAAGTTTGGTTGCATCTGCATTCCATTCGTTCAGACCAAGTATCAACTTGCGGACATCTACACAAAAGGATTAAGTAGTGAGCATTTTGCATATATTGTAGACAAGCTAAGAAAGACAGATATCTATTCGCCACCTTGAGGGCGAGTGTTGAGATACATTACTTTGAGGGTAGTATTAGTAGAAGTCTCAGATTCATGTATACGTATGGTATACCACATACTATGGTATACTATCTCTCTCTCTACTTATATTAATAAAATATTTTATATGTGAAGAGAAATACATACGATTTTCCCAAAGGTTTCTCTCATTTCTTCCTCTTTTTCTTCTTCTCTTCTTCTCCTTCTCATTCTTCTTTACTAATTTCAAGTTGTGATTCTTTCTCCTTTGAGTTAATTTCCTTCAATTCCATCTTTCCATTGTCTATGATTCAATGCTTTGTTCCACGAGAACATTCTTTTTACTATTTTCCATTTTCCTTCTTGATGATCATGTACAGATTGAATTGCTAGTCAATTTGTTTGTCACCTCCCTAACAAGCATGAGCATCACTCTGAGCACTGTGGGTTCGTGTGGCAGATGAGTCCCATATTCATCATATTCACTTGTAGTGAAAACAACTCACTCTGAGTCTCCACTAACTTGATTTTTAGATGGAGTTGGCTACCAGTTTTCTTTAAATTCAAATTCGATTTTAATTTTGAAAATTGGTTAAAAAGAAGACTCCAAAGAAGATTAGTCTACTCCCATCTTTTAAGTAAGTGGTTTGCTTATGATTGGGGAGGGTTTCATGCACTTAATTCGCTCGCATATGTGATTATTTATATTCAATTAAGCTTTTCTTCATCCCTTTGGAGTATAATATTGTCCCTAGTGATGCCTACATAATCTGTCATAGATTATTCTTAGGATAATTAGTATTTATGATACTTAGGTTAAAAACCAGATCCAATTACCATGGTGACGTAGGACAGCCTAGGGCCTCAGATGTCCAGCAAGTTATGGGTCCAAGAGGAATCTAATCAAGGTTCAATTAGGTTGGAAGTCACTTTAAAAAATAAAGATTAAATAGATTAAAGGAAAAGAAATTCTAGAATTGTGGGTTCTCAGATTAGGGTGAAACTTTGTACGATTATAGGGTTATAGGTGAAGAGTTAATCCTCCAAATCTGAACATAAACATATTAATAAAAGCATATAAAACAATCAATACTCAGTTCTGTCCCAGAAAATCCAGCAAAACAAAATAGTAGAAGGCATCCCAATAACAATAAAGAAAGACACAAGACAAGGAACGGAACTTCAAAATTTCAAGGGAAACTTGTGGCCGTAAGGATGGTTTCCAATGTAGTAGAACTAATGGATGCTTGCTTTATGGATGAAGAAATCTAAAAAAATAGAAAACATAAAGAAGAAGTGATGTAGTATGTATTACTTGGTTGGACAAAAGGTACCCCTTGTGGATGCCAAAACTCAAGTACAAGGGATCCTAGAAACGTTGTACATGGGTACATTTATTTTAAGTATATTTGATGTAATATAGCCAATAAAGTCAAATTTTCCTTTGCGTTTTAATTTAGGACCATATTTATGAAATAAAGCTCAAGAGCTATGGACAGTTTGGGTAGTAAAGGAAAATTGACAGCTTTATATTTTGTCCTTTTGTGGATAACAAGTCAACAAAAAAAGGGTCACATCTTTTAGTTTGTTGATAACCCATGCTACCCGTTTAGTAGTTTTGAAATTTTTTTTTGAAAGTCAAGGATCAGGAAAGAGATAAGTTAGTAATAGCTTAAGATATATAAGTTTCTATTTTGGGATAGTCTAAAATTTTGAATTTTGTGAGCCTATTTAAGAGGTTGATGACATGTACTCAAGGGAAGAAAAAATTTGGAATAAAGTTTGGCATTGTAAGGGCCACAATTGGCTGTGAAAAAAAAGAAAAAACTTCAAAACTACTAAACACCCTTAGCAATGGTTGTCAACGAGGTAAAAGATGGGACCCCTTTTTGTTGACTTAAAATCCACAAAAAGACAAAATATAAAGTTGTCAACTTTTCCATATTACCCAAATTGCCTGTGGCTCTTGAGCCTTATTTCATAAGCATATCTCTAAACTAAAACTCAAAGGAAAACTTGGCTCTGTTGGTCTTATTACATCAAATACGCTTAAAAAAAACGTACCCCCCATGTACAACGTTTTTAGGGTCCCTTGTACTTGGGTTTGGGCCTCTACAAGGGGTACCTTTTGTCCAAATAAGTAATGTTTGCTGCATCAAGAAGAAAAAGAAAACACCTAGAATCACTCTAGGGTTCCTAGGAATCATTCCTAGGATTGAGATTTACTCAACCAAGCAACAATAGCAGCCACAAATCACTATTCATTTGTTCCTCCTCCAAATCTAGAGTTACAAGAATTATTTATATTCTCTAATAAATAGGGCATCCAACCCTACTAGATAAAATAATAATACTGCCCCTGCACAAAAAAGTGTGCAAAAAACATTTATAACTCCCTACCAACTTGACCAAAGCCTATGAAACTTTAAAAAACACTAAAATAAGACCTGAAGATCAAAACCTAATGGTTGGACCACTCATCTAACATTTGAAAATGACAAAAATACATTTGACAGTTCAAAAACCCATGTAAACAATAAAGAGACATAAAAACATGACAATCTTAGTTATGTTGGTCCACATCACATGGGATCCTTGAGAGTTATCACATCCATGCTCACAACACCAACTGTTTTCCCTCTTGGGTCCAAGGAAGAAGCCGATTTTCACCTTATAAGGTTTCATTGATTTATTTCCGTAAATAATTATCTTTAACACTTTATTTATACATTCTGATCCAATAATTGATGAATGCATAGAGAGATATTTGAAGAAATTACAAGCTACTTCTATAAATTAAGGATGAGGTACATACTTTGATGTGTTTTATCCAAGGCATAGTGGCTTTGCAATAGACAGCTATGAGGTTAGCCACATAATTATAATGATCATACTTTTTCAATGATGTAGAAATGATTAAATTAGTATACATGAGCACAAATAAATGAATAGTCAACAAGAAGGAAAATGAAAATGCATAAAGAAACTAACAAGTTAAACAAATTAAACACACATGATGTAGTCACAAATATGTGATATCTATGTAACCATACATGCTACTTGTAGGCCACTCTTGATAAAAATGGCAATAGAATATGTGATTTCTAAATACCTATATGTGCATCTAGATCACTTTTTAACATGACAAAAGAAACTTACTAAGGATGATGAAAATAAGATAAAAATGAAATTAAAAAAATAAAAAGATGAAGAAAAGAAAGTAAAGGGAGGAGGACACCTCCCTCTCATTTGTTAGCATATGTGAGTGGGGATGTCTCCTTAGAGACCTTGCCTTGGATTTCTATTTTGACAGAGCTTGGCCCATGGAACATGGTAGAAGTCCACCACCTTGCTGAATTGTATATCCCCTTTCCATGGATTTTCATTAATAGTGATGAGGACATGGAAGCCTAGGTGGGAGCCACACATGGGGTTAATGGGGTTTATTTGTGAAGAATTTGGAAGTTTACAAAGCCTATGGCAAGAAGAAAGAGTTTTGGAGCAAATTTGGAGTTTTAGGAGCAAATTGTCATTTTTGGAGGCATGTGGGGCCCATTCTCCCTTGATTGTGGGGGCCACATGTGTGTGCTTGCATGAAAAACATTTACTTCTATGTTTTAATTTCAGTATTATGGTTTTTATAGCCTTTGTTTACAGCTTATATATAGTTTTTAGAGTTTAGGATTTATTGGGTATTTCAATTTTTTTTTTAATACAGGACAAAATTGTAACTAGCTTCAAAATTGGGTTTTTACTGGGAGGAATTTCTTCCACATGATTTGTGGGGGGAGAGTACTTTGTGTTTGATGGTTAGGATTATATCAGCTTTTTCCCCCCGCTCCCCGTTCTTTTCATTCTCTGTTAAGGGCCACACAAATCTATATTTGGCTATTGTATGATACCACCAACTTATTAATAGGAACCATATTATTCAGCAAAAATAAAAAATAAAAAATAGGAGGGTTTTGGCTTATAAAACAATCAATGCGTTTTGTACTTGTATTTTTAATAAATATTTGAATAAAAATTTGAAGCTAAATTACTTTCTTCTTCTTCATACGGTTGAAGCCCTTTAAGTTTGCCTAAGTTTGAATTTGAGTTGGTGATTTCTCAATTAGGAGGTTGGTGATTTCTTCCAGGTAACCTAGGCTGGTGATTTCCTAGGGAAGATTGGTGATTTTTCTCAAGGTATCCATCCCCTATCTCTTTCTTCTTCTTCTCCTTCATCTCTTTTTTATTTTTCTAGTTTTCTTGAATCTTCTTGCTAAGACTCTCTTCTTTCTTGTCTTTTCTTGATTTTTATTTTAAGGTTTCGTTCCTTGGTCAATCTTCTTACCATCCATATAAGTTTCTTAAAGTTTCTCTTTGATTTCATATACTTTTTGATCCATCTTCTACCTCTAATTTTCTGGTTTCTTGAATTTCAAGATTCTATAGTTTGAAAGTTCATATAATTTTATATAGCTATATTTGTCGGAAATACTTGAAATTCGGTACACATGTTCCTTATAGAGGTTAGAATCACCCTGCAAATTTTCAAATTTGTCTGACACACGATCAGGGGTATTTTGGTAATTTTTAGTTTTTATTCAGAAATTACTGAATTACCTTTTTTTGGGTCTTTTTTCTTTTTATTTTCTGTTTCTTTTTATTCTAAACTCTATTTTACCATTTTATTTCTTGATTTCCCCTATTTTGTGGCTACTTAATTGCTTTACAATTCAAGTTTTGAAATATCTTGCGTCTGCACTTTGAATCTCATAATTATTTGAGCATCTTTGAATTGTTCTGCATCAAACAGAGTTCTGGAGAGCCACCAACAACTTGTTTCACTGGCCGATTGTGAGCTGCTGAATATCATGCTTATGGTAACTTCCTTTTCTCTTTTTGATCATTCTGATTTTGGCAATGCAAACTTTGAAGGGTGTTAACTTAGGCAAACTGCATTTTTAGGAGCAGCTAATCAACCTAAATAAATTTTATGTTTATTATTATCCTTCTTAAAAAAATTACAACTCTTCAAGTATATTGCTAAGCTGTTCATTTGAGGTTGTTTCAAAATCTAGCATTTCATCAGCTATTGGCCTCAACATATTTAAAATTTCATTTATCTTTTGGTTAATACTTTCGAATTATAACTATTTTCAGCAGAACATGGTAAAACATTTTTTTTAATTAACTATTTTCAGCAGAACATGGCAAAACAAATTTTCTTGTCTTTTGTTTTTTTTACCTACAAACTGACCTTCAAATTTGATTTTTACGAGTAGTCAAAATTGAAAACCCAACATGGATCATTGACTCTTTCTCACATTTTTATAAATTCCCATGTACTCTCATCTATATCAAATTTACACACGCTTTTGATCCTACTTGCACTTAATTGTTATTTTAATTAAGAATGATATTTAACCAAAGGGACATTATGCGGACCAAGGAATGGGTTGAATCCCACTTCGGAAACGTATTAAGTAAGGATGGGGCCAGCTCAATCAAAGCGGTTGATTCGGAGGGCGCGCCGAATATTCCATCGACCACTTATATTCCTCGTGGTCAATTTGGAGGATTATTAGAAAGAGGAGAGTCCTCTTTGCAGGGGGTAATCTTGTCGAGAAGAGATCCCGAAGATCCAAGAGAAGTTGGAAGTGCTGTTGGAAGGCTAGAGATGGGGGACAAGATTGGAGCTCTATGTTGGATCGCTGGGAAGACGTTGCAGATGTTATTCAGGACAACTCTTCTGATCCGAAAATTACAGAAGGTCACCTAATTTGCAGTTGGAATATGGATCCTTCAGTTTCAATGGTAGAATTCGAATGGATCTTAGGTTCAGGGGGGTCAAATTGTTCCTATGGCTTCTGAAGATGAATATGGGGTCTTGGAAGAAGGAAGCTTAATTCTGTTAGAGGAGAATGTAATAGGAAATGAGATGGAGGATAATGGCCTCGTTAATCCGATCATGGCATTCGGAACGTCAATTGGTGAATCTGTTAAGAGATGAGGAAGAGGAAGGAACCTTAAGGTCGTGGCGATGTTGGATGATTAAGGAGACCCCCGTTCAGGTGCTTCAAGGTGGGTTATTGAAACTATTGAAGCGATGACCAATTTTTTAGGCATGTCATTCAATGGTGTTGAAAGACAAGCCAAGGAGTTGTTTACGGTGTCAGAAAGAGAGGGGGTCCATAAGAGGATTATATTGAAATGGTCATATACATAGGGAAGTTCGAAATCTTAATTCTAGAATAAATTATGAAAAGAAAGGGCATAAACGGGGGAAGAATGAGACGAGGACTGTGTCTTGGTCTAGCTGAAAGAATTGGTAATAGATTGCTCAGTCTATCTGGGGTTTTCAATGTTATCATGTCGATTTCAATTGTCTTGGAATGTTAGGGGCCTAGGTTGTAAATAGAAGAGAGCTACGATCAAGGTGGAGGGGATCAAGTGCAAGGCTGAGATTCTTATCTTTCAGGAAACGAAGTTAGAGAGGCTTGATAGGCCGCTAATGAGAGAAGTGTGCCATTTTCCTAATCTAGACGGTGTCTGCCTTCCTTCCCAAGGTGCTTCAAGAGGAATTTGGGTCATCTGGGATACTAGAAGAGTTATGGTGGAAGAATCTGTCATTGGTTTTTCCTCAGTCTATAAAAGGGAGTCTCTGTGGGTTAAACATGTATTGGGTAATCACAGGGTTGTATGGTCCTAATAATGTTAACTCCCTCAGTGACTTCCTCATCGAGCTAGAAAGGAGAATAAATGTTTGGAATGGGCTGTGGTGCATCTATGGTGATTTCAATGAAGTTCGCAATCCCGGGGAAAGGAGTGGGCGAGGTAATTTCACTAGAGGAATGAACATATTCTTTGATTTTATTGATCATATGAGATTGAGAGAAGTGCCTTGGACTGGACCATCCTTTACTTGGTCAAATTTCCAAGCCTCTCCAAGTATGAGCAAATTTGACAGATTTTTTGTGTCTCTAGGATGGGAAGGAGGCATTTCCTACCTCCAAAGGTGTAATTCTTGCTCATCCAATATCTGACCACACCTCTATATTTCTGAACAAAAAGCAATTTTTGATTCTTCCTCGTCCTTCCAAATTTGAGAACATGTAGCTGATGCACTTGGGCTTTGAGAGCATGATTAAGGAGTGGTGGGATCAGTTTCAGGTTGATGGCAGACAAGGGCAACACCTTAGATGGAAATTAAAAATGCTTCGGGATAAATTGAAAGTTTGGAATGAGGAAGTCTTTGGCTGTCTAGAGGAAAGAAAGAAAAGCATATTGGAGGAAATTTCTTGGTGGGATAAAAAAGAGGAGAAAAGGGGCTTCTCTAGAAAGGAGAACTCTTGTAGAAATGCGGCTAAAGTGGACTTCAAAATGGTGACCTTTATGGAAGAAATCAAAAGGAAGCAGAAGGCCAATGTGCATTGGTTGAAGGAGGGGGACAACAACACTAGATTTTTTTAAAGAATAGCTTCTGGCAGAAGAAATGTGAATAATATTTCAAGGCTTCGGATATGAGAAGTGTAAGTGGATGATATTTATTCCATTCACGATCATCTGGCATCATTCTTCAAAGAGCTCTATTCCGATTCTGGACTAGTGAGACCCAAGCTAGATGGCATGTCCTTTCATCAGCTGAATGAGCAACAAAGGGACTGGTTTGAAAGACCTTTTTCGGAGGAGGAAATCAAAAAGGTAGTTTGGGGCTTTGATGGGGATAAGGCACTTGGGCCAGGAGGATTTTCTATGGCTTTCTTCAAATCATGTTGGGAGGTGGTAAATGGTGATGTTATTCAAATGGTGGAAGATTTTTATCAAGATGAATTTCTAGAGAAGGGAAACAATGCGACTTTCATCTCCCTTATCCCAAAAAATAGTGGGGTTGAGCAGATACAAGGTTATAGGCCTATCAGTCTGGTGAGAAACTCTTATAAAATCTTATCTAAATTGTTGGCAGATAGATTGAAAGATGTTATGGCCTCAATTATTTTATCATATCAAGGTGCCTTTGTCAATGGAAGACATATATTAGACGGAGTTTTGGTCATGGATGAGTGCATTGATTCCATCTTAAAGGGGAGATCTTCTGGAGTTCTTTGCAAATTGAATATTGAGAAAGCCTTTGACAATTAATTGGGATTTTTTTGGAGTATATGATGCAATGAATGGGATTTGGAGGTTAAATAGAGGGGCTGGATGAAAAAATGCTATGAAATGGTTACGTATTTTGTTTTGGTCAATGGATCCCCTATCAGATACTTCGGTAGTTTTAGAGGACTGAGACAAGGTGACCCTCTATCCCCCTTTCTTTTCCTTATGGTGGTGGAAGCGCTTGGATCTTTGCTCTTAAAAGAGTTTCAAGGTGGCCTATTGGAGGGTTTTGCGGTTGATAGTAATGATATTCAGGTGTCTCATTTCCAATTTGTAGATGATACTCTTATTTTCTCTAAGAACTGTTCTCAGATGCTACACCTTAGATGCGTTATTAGATGCTTTGAGTTGGTTTCGGGTTTGCAAGTTAATCTATTTAAAAGCAAAATCTATGGTGTGGGTCAAGTTTCTAATTTAAGAAGCCTTGCGGGATTCTTAGGTTGTCAAATGGGATCCCTTCCTACCTCATACTTGGGTCTTCCTCTCGGTTCCTCCTTTAAGCAAAAAGAAGTGTGAAATTGAGTCATATCTCGTAGTAGAAATTGATTGGGAGGGTGGAAAGGTATGTATCTTTCTAAGGGCGGCAAAATCACTCTAATCAAATCTGTGCTCGCTAGCCTTCCTACCTACTTTTTGTCTCTTTTAATCATTCAATATTTGATGGCTGATTTAATTGAAAAAAGGCAAAAGGATTTTCTGTGGGAGGGATGGAAAAAAGACAAGAACTTGCATTTGGTGGCTTGGGAGGAGGTTTATAAGCCGAAACACCTTGGTGGCCTTGGGATAAGAAAGGTGAGCGAAATTAATGTCTCTTCTTTCAAAGTGGTTGTGGTGATTTGGGAGGGAAGAAAATAGCCTATGGAGGAAGGTGATCGTTGGGAAATATGGCATTATCAATAATGGGATTCGGGTTGGCCTTCAAGACCTCATGGTGTTAGTCCATGGAAAGGAATAACTGCACTGCTTACTCATTTCAAGGATATTGTTGTCATGGATGTAGGGAACGAGAGAAATATCTCGTGCTGGGATGACAAGTGGTGCGGTTCAAGACCCCTAAGGCTTGAATTTTCATCTCTTTATAATATTACTTCTAATAGGAATGCCTTGGTAGCTGATTATTGGGACTATAATCGGGAAGGTTTTGGTTGGAATGTCCAATTAAGAAGAAATCTTAATGATTGAGAGGTGGATGAGGTGTTTGACTTGTTTGGCCGTATCAACAATTTTCATCTTACCGTAGACAAGGAGGATAATCGCAGATGGCCCTTGGAAGCCAATGGGGTTTTCTCGGTGAAGTCTTGTTATGGATCATTCGGTCCACGAGTGGAAGATCCTTTTCCATGGAAGTCGCTTCGGAGATATTTCCATCCAAGGTGTCATTTTTTATTTGGA
The DNA here is from genome assembly GCA_025762735.1 of Platanus orientalis. NCBI lineage: Eukaryota > Viridiplantae > Streptophyta > Magnoliopsida > Proteales > Platanaceae > Platanus > Platanus orientalis. Next base: position 2,791 of record JAOXJP010256863.1, on the reverse strand, counting down.
CAACTATGAAAGGTCGCATCCTCACCATTGAGAGGGATTTCTCTGGCTAATATGTGCTTTTTGTGCTATCGAGTAGAGGAAACAATTGATCACATTCTCCTTCATTGCCCATTTGTATATGAGGTATAGTCAATGGTGCTGTCTGCGGTGGGTTTATCATGGGTGTTCCCCACTCACATCTTGGACCTCTTTCATCATTGGATTGGGCTTGGAAAAGGTGCTAAAGGCAGGAGAATCTGGGCTTGCTCTATCTGGTGGTTTTTGTGGCTGGAAAGAAACAGTAGGATCTTCGAAAACTATGTGGTTCATTCGTACATGGTGTATAGGAGAGCTTATGAGAGGTGTATATGGTTGGCCATAAATTGTAAAGATTTTGGTAATTGGTCATTTATCTGACTTGTAGGCGGGTTGGGTTAATATTGTTAAGAGTGATTGGGTCCTTTTTATTGTAAGTGCTAGCTTTTTTGAGTTTAGGGGGACATCGTATCCCCCCATTAATACTATATTTTTCTCTTATAAAAAATTGTTTGATTTATAAAAGAAATATATGATTTCAATTAAATTTGTTCATAACTAGTTTATCCCACAAAAACTGAATTCGCAAATTCTCTTTCCCCATAGAATCCTCAATGAATCTCATATAACAAAAAGACAAAGTAAACAAGTAAAAAAAAAAAAAAAAAAAGACTCCAATTTTCTTACTGCTCCACCCAAATCCTTCAAGATCAAAGATTTCAAGTATAAACTCCCTAGCTTAATAGAATCTCTCTCTCTCTGTCTTCTTCTTCTTCTTCTTCAGAATTTTCTTCTCAACCTATCTGAATCCTTACAAGTTCATAACTAGGAGAAAATGAGATAGATAGGAAAAAATATTTGGAAAATACCTGCTGTTAGACACTGAACCCGTTTGCCTTTGACTCTTCTACTGCTATCTTCATTGTTAAGGTGCCACGGAGCAATAAATTTTGAAGAGGTGTGAACACGAAGGGAAACTTGTTCCTAGACTGTATGGGAGAATTGTCTGCGTACATGTTTTCTGTTGCTGATCCTGCTACTGGTATCTTCATTGCTTCAGATGGTAGTCCATCTATAGAGAGCCATTCTCTCCCCAAAGGGGGACCTTCATGGAGAAAGGGGAAGGGGAGAATGAATTTGTGGCCGGAGTAAGAGTTCGGTCTGGATAATGAGACTCACACATCTTCATTGTGATAGAGAGGAGGGGGGGGGGATAGGTGTTGTGTGGGAGAGAGAGAGTGATGCAGACATAATTAAGGGACTCTTGTATGGGTAAGAGCCAGATTCAAGGCTTGTACCATATGTGGGTTGATTAGAGTCTTCTAGGGGCTGGGTAATTTTGTAATAAGGCCTTTAGTGCCATGGGTAGTTTAGGTTTATTTTTCATGCAAGGGTATTTTTGGGATTTCAAGGACTTGTCGATAGCTAGGTGCTTTTGTCTTTTAGTGGGCTCCTAAAGTCAACAAGTGGGGCCTACACAAGGCTGGTCGATAGCTTCTTATTAGGGAGGTTTTCAGTAGTATCAGTTTTAGGAAAGTGTGGTATTTAGAAGTTTTATGATGTGGACATTGAAGGTCATGTGGGACCCACATGTGGTTAGGGGAGTCTACACATGGACAGCATGGGGGGACACATGTTCTCGAAGCACATTGAGTCTAAGTTGCTGATTAGAGTCTTTGTTAGGGTCACTTTATTGTTTTAGTTCATATTTTATAAATTATTAGTGTTAGGACATAAGTGAAATTTTAGTTTTTGTTTTTGGATTTTATTGGCAGCACAATTTTATTAGTAAATAAGTGCTGGTCGACATAGCCAAGGAAGCCAGACGTTTTGGGTGTTTTAAATTTCAAATTTTAGCAAGATTCCTTTGCTAGCTAGGTTTCTAGTTTCTTTGTTTTTAAGGCTATTCATTTTAATCGAGCATGATGGAATGAAATAAACTTTGGGTAATTTTCTTGCTCCTTCATGAGTGGGATGATTGTCTTCTTCAAGATTGGGCCTGGACTTGAAACCCTACTAGGAATTACTAGGTTATGGGGTAGGGGTTATGGGGTAGGGATTCGTCCTAATAGGCACATTTCTTCTTCGTCTTCTTCTTCTTCTCCTTCTTCTTCTTTCCTCTATTTTCTGCTTTTCTTTTCTCTGCAACCCTTCTCCATTCTTTCTATGTTTCCTCACAGCTAACCCTAATTCCATCTATCCAAAACCCTGCTGATTGTTATCACAATCACCCCATTCTCAAATCTTCAAGACCTAATCACTATTTATTGAAAAAAGAAAAAGAAAAAACGAAGACCTAATCACTCCTTGGATTGTTGAAGTATATTAATTTTTGTATCTCATAGCGCCTTAAGGTTTTGGGAGAGTTGGTAAATTCACTGAACATCGTATCAGAGCAAGTTTGGTCATGAGTTCGAATCCTAGTGGAAGTATTTTCCTGGATGTATTGTGTGTGTGTGTATGTTTGTGTGGACCCATGCCTAGCTCCCCAAGTGTGTTTCCTGGAGAGAACAGTGTTCCTTCAGGGGGTGTTGAAGTATATTAATTTGTGTATCTCCTAACGCCTTAAGGTTTTGGGAGAGTTGGTTAATTCACTGTTAGCATGGATAACCTGCGGAACCATCAGAACCCCATTGATGTAGAACAGATGCCACAAGAAGTTTTGTGAGTTACACACAAGAAAGGAAAAAGGCTCTAGTAATCATGAGAGTTACACACAAGAAAGGGAAAAGCTCTAGTAGAAATCATGAGCCCCGAGATCGGAATTGCGTGAAAT
>JAOXJP010256844.1:0-21422 GCA_025762735.1 Platanus orientalis | reverse complement strand
CATTTTGGCTAACTGCACAAAAGATAGCATTCAATGCCTTATAGTTTGCGATATGAGCATTCTTTACGGTTTCATCATACTCTGTTTCTGGTGTTGTCGGTCTCTTCTAACCTTGTTGGATAGACATCCACACTGATAGGTCCATGACTTGGAGAAAAGTACTCATCCATATTTTTCAATATGGATAGTTACTCCCATTAAAGAATGGGGGTTTGTGGTTGAGTAAGCTTCTTCTGGGTTGGTCATCTAGTAGTTTCTACTCTAGGAATTTTTTATCTTTCCACTCTGGTTGTTAAACCATGTGTGAGCAGTCTAGCTCTGATACCAATTGAAAGTCCAAAAATAATCCTAGAGGGGGGTGAATAGGATAATTCAATTTTTTGATTCCCTTGATTAATTCTAAACACTATTTTCTTAATTTACTTGATCCTACTATTTATTTACAATGAAAGTCTTTTGATTAGTAAGTTACTTATCTATAAACCAATCATTGACCATGAGGCTCTGTCATACATTATAGTGTTACCTATAGCAGAGCGAGAGCAAGGTTGATAAGTTCCCTATGATTATTTGGTTTTAGCCTTTTTAATCTTAAGTGTTAATGTGCACAATTGTAGTGAATGGAATACTTATAAATGAAATGCTTGACAAAGTAAATGAAAGTAATCAAGACAATCAACAAGCACACAACACAGAGAATTTATAGTGGTTCAACACAACGGCCTATGTCCACTCTCAAAAGCTTACAACCGAGCTATATAATTTTATTAAGATTAAAAAAAATACAATCAAGGCCAAAATTAAATAAAAGCCTAACTACTTGTAATGCAAGAAAATCTACACTCAGTGTCTTTAGCGAGTGAAGTCTACACTTCTGGTGTCTCCGACAACAGTGCCAAGTCTACACTATCAGTGTCTCTAGAGATAGTGTTGGGTTTATTCCCAATGTCTCTGGTGGGAATGGTCTACACCTTCAATGAGGTGCTTAGGTCTACACTATCAGTGTCTCCAGCAGTAGTGCTCAAATCTCTTGGGGTCTTCGACAGGAAGATTCACAAGTATATAGAAGTAATTTAATCAAAGCAAAACTTACCTCTTAGAAGGTTGATGTAGCCTTTACCACAGTTTGAGACTACTCCTTCTTGAGCAAGATATGACTATTGAGTCCTATGCGAGTTTTCCTTTAGATAACTCTTGAATCCCGCATCTTGAAGAATTTCCTTAGCAAAGGTAGAGAGGGGGCTTTGATCAGTCATTATCCTATCTAGGTATAGGGATTGATGAGCACGAAGTTGGAGAATAGAATCTCTCTTAACAAAACTAAAGTTTTGAGCAAAGAAGCATTCAAAGACGTTGTAGACCAATGGTTTTTTCTTCGATGCTTATCCCTATTTATAATAGGCCTAAAATAATAGTGTCCATTGGATAAAAACATTCCCTAATGGTCAAATTATGTTTGTTGTTGATTGGTTTCAAATTTTGAAGACTTTATGTCAGTTTGTGCATTTGTGGCACTTTGGATCGATCCAAGTGCTCAGATCTTAGAAAAACTGACACCCAAGAATCCTTGGTTCAATCCATTGATCCGAATAAGTTGGATCGAACTAAGGGCTTTAGATCAATCCTGGATCGATCCAAAGTCTTTACAATTCTTCAATAATGCCTATAAAGGCTGTAGAGACTTTGGGATCGCCCTTTCAAGGTCTGGGAAGGTTTGTAGACCTTTAGAAACCTTTGATTCATAGTGGCCATTCCACCTTATCTGATTTACCTTTTGTGATCTCAAAGTGAGGTGTGAACCCTTCAGAATGATTTTTAAGTTCCTGGTTGGCTTTCCTTGAGCTAGTTCTTCGCACTTGAGGTAGTTCTTTGTGCTTGGAGTAGTTCTTCATGAAGCTCGAACCAGACAACCTTCTAGATTCTAGCATGACTCTTTACATGTCTTAGTCTACACAATGCTTGTATTTTACACTTTATAGAATTTACAACTTTTTCATTAATAGAATGCATGTAGGATAGTGAGTGTGTGCACAGGAGATAGGAATAAAATTACTAAAGTAATGAAGAAAAATAAACAAGATTCCTACTAACAAGTCCACATGCTATTTCAGATAGTTCTTAAATTAAGCTCAGCATGCAATAGAAGAGTTAGGGCTTACAAAATAATAAAATATTAAATACCTAGTTAACATGCTTGAGCATTGAGTCAAATTAGGGATGAGAAAAATTTAAACAAGGCCTAAACAAAAAACATACTATGGTTGAAATTTCCCTAAAGTGCCTAAATTAGGCCAAAATTAAGGAAACAGGCCTAATAATTCAGGGACTAACCATAAAAGGTATAAAGATAGGTTTAGAATATAGTTAGGCTTAGGACGTTATTCTAAGGGTGATCAGTTTTGGCCAAGAAATTGAAACTCAATTCAAGGCCATATGCCACAACATGCCAAAAGTCTCTAATTGTTAAAGATTCGAAAATAGAACCAAAATTGAAAATCTAGTATTGGATCTTATCTAGAAGGCTTCCTTGATGATGTAGAGATTTATTGTGATCACTTTCTAGGTCTAAGAACTCAAATTTGGGAATTCTCCAAAATTTCCAAATTTTCTTATCTCCCATACACTAGTGCCACCAGCCTAACAAAATTATTATTTTTTTCTCTCAGAGGGGTCCCACATAGTAGTGTCGCCCAGGCGTCTATCACACCCTAGGAGTATCCAAGTTTAAGAAAACCTAGTCGTTAGGATGCAAGAGCTTGTCTTGTGAAACCTCTTCGAAAAAGGGGATGCCGCTAGTCTGTGGAAATACCGCTTGGTATCTTCATGTGGAGGGCAGCTTCTAGATGGAGATGGGTACCCCTAGGTTCGCCCAAGGGTTCTTATGAACCAAGGAGATTAGCTCGTGTAATGGTTGATGTAGGAAGGAGCAGCAAGCAAAATCATGAAATCACTTTTAGGTGATATTCACACTTGGCACTAAATTCAGCCACCAAAAATTCTTCAAAAAAAAAAAAAAAGGATTGAGAGTTGCTTAGTATTGGATCATACCACTCTTATATATAGCAAGGAATGGTTGTTTGGTTCTGAAACTTCGAGCACGATTGATTGATGAAGAAATTCATATGAATCATGTTTTCCAGCACACATAAACCTGAAATTTTTTTTGATAAAGATGAATAAAAAGAAGAGGAGGAAGATCCTTTAACCCAAGGGGAGGGAGTGGCCTCCACCACCAATGTTAAACTAGGTGGGGGCCTGGACCCATTCCAGGGTTTTGAGGATCTTTAACCTGCGCAAGAGAAGAAGAAGAAGACATGAAACGTGAGTCAACTTTTTCAATATTATTGCATAAGTCTTTTGGCTGGTCGTGGGCTCTATAAATAGAGTCCCACGGCCAGGGCAACTGCAAAGAAATAAAAATTGACAAAAAAACCCCTCTCTACTACCATCATGATTAAAATAACCTCAAATTACAAATAATAATGAAAATACCCCTAAATAACACCTAAGGACTAAAATACCCTCACAAACATGTGTCCCCCTCCAATAAAAGACAAAGTGACATAAAAATAAAAGAATAATACTATTGAAACCATAATATAGGCACATCTCACCTGCGCCTCCTCTGGTAGACCTGGAACTTGTGTTTGGACCCGATGTCCTCATCAAAAAGGTTTGGGGAGTTATTTGGTTTTGGGAAGGTTGAAAAACCTATTTTCCCTTCATATGAGACGGATGAATTAAAAGGAGAAATAACTTTGAGGTTGTTTTGAGGAGAAATGAATGATTGGAACATCTTTGATATGAAGGAATGTCATCAAAAGGCCCGAGTTCTAAACCTAATTCTTGCCTACAACCTTTTGCCAACCAACCACAACAATGAGCTGAAAGTGGAGATGGTATATCTAATTGACAACATCCTTCTTAGGAATAAGTTGGATCTCCCATCTATTATTTGTGGAACCATGATTGATGTAGGCTCAAAAAAAACTCTTTGAGGCACACTCCCATATGGACTGGATCATTGAGAAGCTTAAAATAGATTTTCCTTTTGAAAAGGATAATCAAAAGCCAAAAGAGAAGATTTCAATGACCTTAGTAAAGAGGATGTAACTTGAAGCTGCTACTCAACTGGGAACAAACTTCCATTGCTATTATAAAGAGTATGATGGGTACCTCAAAAGCACTCGTTATCACTTTCAAGAAAATGGAAAAACAGAAAATTCAAACGTCTCTTAATGTCAAGAACATTGTTGAATACTTGTTGACTCCATCTCATCTATTTTAGTATGATGAAACTCCTATCTCACCTGGCCCTGAAATTCACTTTGGAGATACAGAGACTAATGAAGAGGAAGGACTTAGAGCAGAAGACATATAGATCTCAAGATTCTTTTGGTTATGATGTTGTCTCTTGGTCATATGAGCCAACTTTTTTGTTAATTGATGTACAATTACTAGTCTTAAATAAATCATCAGTTTTTATGCTTTCATCTATATTGATCATTATGTTTATCTGTTCTCCATATTCATGTTGAGTGATAATGCTTATCATTTTTTTTTATGCTCAAATAAATACTTGTATGCCAAAAAGAAGCTTAAAAAACATGTATCAAAAACATATAAATCTATCTCTTGATTCACTAAGATGATATCAAAGTGTTTAAAAGTAATACTCTATGATGATATCCATATGGAAAACAAAAACACCTTATAGTAATATCTTGCTTAAAGAGAAATCTAACTAAACAACATTCCTTGTGTTGTTGTTTTGATTAATCACCATAGTCAAATCTAATGCAGAAAGGTGTTATATAGTGAGGCCTTACAATAGTAATTTATTTTTACATTGTTAAAATGCATCACACTATGCTCACAATAGATATATCTATTCTTTCATTTTTTAGAATGCACATTTTTTGCCTATCTTATTTGTTGACCTTTCGTAACTATAATGATTACATTATTATCTGGCCTTCTTATATGTACCCTTTGTCAAATCATGACAAAAAAGAGGAGAGAAAGATAAGGGAGCATAAGGGCATAATAAGCATGAGCATGAAGAAAGGGGGATAGTGATTTTTTTTTTTAAATTCTTTCTTAATGTGACTAATTTGAGGCATGAGAAAGGTATGCATATTTGTGTTGCAGATTAGGAGGTTATGACAAGTCCAAGGACCAAAAAGGAACACCTAAAGTAATCAAGCGTCTACTTAACTATGTGTCCTTGTAAACAGTCCAAATATATGTGTATTTACCTATAAATTATTAATTTATTCATGTATTAGGTTTTTTCATGGAATTGATAAAGGGGGAGATTGTTAGGTCCATTTGTATTGTCAATTCCATGTCAAGTTTAGATGAGATATAGTAGGCTATTAGTCTATGCAACTAAATCATTACAGATGAATAATGAATTCTTGATTTAGGGTGCTCCTATCATATGTGCCCAAACCAAGATTGGTTTAAAACATACAAAGAGGTGAACGGCAATACAATTCTAATGGGGAACAATATGCTTTATAAGATTGTAGGGATTGGAATAGTTTAGATCAAGATGCATGATGGGATAATAAGTACCTTAACTGATATTCGGTATGTACCAAAATTGAAGAAGAAACTGATTTCTTTGGGCACTCTTGACTCTAATGGTTGTAGGTGTACCGTTGAAGGTGGGTTTATGAGGGTTTCCAAAGGTGCATTGGTGGTTATGAGGGGATAATGGAATGGTAATCTGTATGTGCTTTAGGGAAGCACGATTTTATGTGCAGTTGCGGTATTATCATCGACTGATTCAGATTCTAACATTACCTGCCTATGGCATATGCAGTTAGGCCATATGAGTGAGAGGGGTATGGTAGAGTTAAGCAAGAAAGGCTTGCTTGGTGGTCAAAGAATAGGGAAGCTGGATTTTTGTAAGCATTATGTATTCGGGAAGTAGTGCAGGGTGGAGTTTAGTTCAACTATTCACAGGACTAAGAGTATAGTAAATTACATCTACTTTGATCTTTGGGGCCCATCTCGGGTTGCTTCAAAGGGTGGTTCTCATTATCTCTTAACTTTCATTGATAACTGCTCAAGAAAGGTTTAGTTGTTTACTTTGAAGCATAAGGATGAAGTCTTTCTCAACTTCAAGCGATGTAAGATTATGATTGAGAAGTAGATAGGCAAGAAGATCAAAAGACTGAGAACTGATAATGGGTTAGAGTTTTGTTCAGGTAAGTTTGACAGATTCTGTAAAGATGAAGGGATTGTGAGACATCGCATAGTTAAACACACACTCCAACAGAATGGTGTGGCAAAATGCATGAACATGACACTCTTTGAGAGAGCTTGGTATATGCTCTCTAATGCTAGAGTTGGAAAAGAATTTTGGGCTGAGGCAGTTTCTACAACTTGCTACTTAGTGAACAGGTCTCTATCGACTACCATTGAGTGTAAGACACCTAAGGAAGTATGGTCTGGCACTCCTGCAAATTATTCTAGGTTGAGGATCTTTGGTTGTCCAGCTTATGCTCATGTTAATAAAGAGAAGCTCGAACCTAAAGCTAAAAAGTATTTTTTCTTAGGTAATGGATTAACGGTGAAGGAATACAAGTTGTGGGTCCTGATCTTAAGTCACCCAAGTTTATTATTAGTAGAGATGTTACTTTTGATGAGTCTGCTATGCATGACATGAGAAAGGAGAATATTGATGTTGATTGGGAATATGGAGTCAACAAAGAGGTGGAGTTTGAAAGTTACACTTCAGGAAAGAGTCAAGAAAACACTTTCGTTCAATCCATTGAGGAAATAGAGCATGATCCTAGTGAGGAGGAAGATGCACAAGAGGAACAACAGTACAATGTCACTACTGGAAGACAAATGAGAGAGATTAGACTACCTTAGAGGTATGGTAGCTATGCAGAGATGGTTTCTTATGCATTGTCTATTGTAAAGACTATTGAGTGTCAAGAGCCTATCAATTACCATGAAGCCGTCATAAGCAGTGATTCTACATAGTGGTTAGTTGCTATGAATAAGGAGATTAAATCACTCCATACGAATCAGACTTGTGACCTTGTAAAACCGCCTATGATAAAGAGCATTGATGGCTGTAAATGGGTTTATAAGAGGAAAGAATGAACTCCAAGTGTTGAAGATGTAAAGTATAAGGCACACTTGGTTGCAAAGGGCTAGGGTTAGAAAAAAGGGTGTGGACTTTAATGAAGTATTTTCACTAGTTAGGAAGCATAGTTCTATATGCGTGTTGCTTGCTATGGTGGCTATGCTTGACTTAGAGTTAGAGCAGGTTGATGTTAAGACAACGTTTCTACATAGTGAGCTTGAGGAGCAAATTTACATGCATCAGCTAGAGGGGTTCATCTTCTCAAATAAGGAAGACTATGTTTGCTTGTTGAAAAAGTCTTTGTATGGCTTGAAACAATTGCCTAGATAGTGGTATAAGTGATTTGATATTTTACAGCTTGCACATGACTTTTTTAGAAGTTAATATGATAATTGTGTTTACTTTAGACTGCTTCCAAATGGTTCTTAGTGTATTTGTTAATATATGTTGATGGCATGCTTATTGTTGTCAAGAGCATGTCTGAAATCAACAAGTTGAAGGCTCAACTTAGTGGTGAGTTTGAGATGAAAGATTTGGGGGCAACAAAGAAGATTTTGGGCATGGAGATTCGTAAAGATAAGAAAGTAGGAAAGTTGTACTTTTCTTAGAAAAAATACTTTGAGAAAGTACTTAAACGTTTTGGAATGTAGGATTCTAAACCTGTAGGTACTCCACTTATAAGTCACTTTAAACTTTCCGTAGACTTGTCACCAAAGACTGAGGAGGAGAAATAATACATGTTTTATGTTTTGTATGCTAGTATAGTTGGGAGCCTCATGTATGGTATGGTTTGCACTCATCCTAATATTTCACATGTTGTTAGTGTTGTGAGCAGGTATATGGAGCATCCAGGGATGACACATTGGCAGACAGTGAAATGGATTCTTTCGTATTTAAGAGGTATTGCAGATGTTGGGCTGATGTTTGATAAAATAGGGAGTCTTGATGGTTATATAGTTAGATTTGTGGATTCTAATTATGCAGGTGATCATGACAAGAAAATATCTCTGACAGGTTATGTCTTCACTCTTGCGAGTTATACAATGAGTTGGAAAGCAACATTACAGTCTACAGTTGCTTTGTTTACTACTGAGGCTGAGTCTATGGCAGCGATTGAGGCAGTGAATGAGGCTATTTGGTTGAGAAGTTTACTTGGGTTTGACTGTTGTGCATTGTGACAATCAAAGTATTATAAATCTGACTAAAAATCAGATATATCAAGAGAGGACCAAGCACATTGATATCAGATATCACTTCATATGTGAGATCGTCTCGTAATGCCAGATAGTTGTTAAGAAGATTGTCATAGATAATAATCCAACAGACATGATAACCAAGGCGTTTTCAGCATTCAAGTTCAAACATTGCTTAAACTTGATTGAGGTTCATAGTATTTAAAGTTACCCTTTGGGGTTGTGTGGAGAAGATGAAAGTAAAGTTTTTATGTACTATGTAACATTGGTAGAATTCAAACAAAGGTGGAGATTTATTGGGTTAGTGTCTTGTATTTAACCCGAGATATAACTTAGATGACGATCCAAAGAAAACTTGAATATAACCCATGTCTGGGCTCCCAGCTATTTTTGACCTGTATTTTATATCTGATTTGAGGTCCAAATCTGATCCGTAGAGATTAGGGTTTTGGGGGTTTCTCAATTTTCGTGCCACCGCACTATTCATTGTAATCTCTGTTTTCAATCATAATGAAAGCTCTCTCTCCATTTTCGCCTGTGGACGTAAGCTTCAGGCCGAACCACATAAATCATCTTGTTCTTGTTTTGTGATTGTAGTTTGCATTATTTTCTCTCTTCTTCTTTATTGCATACGATCCTAAATCTAGGTTTCCGTACAACACCTAGTTTCCTACCCTTAGTTAGACTTTGCTCTTTACAGCACGTGCATGCTTCTTGATGCAAAACAGAGACTCTGAGCGACTACAAATGCAAGTATCTGAATCCGGTTCATTTTCGTATTCGTTTAAAGCAAATACAGATATACATATATCCGTTTCGATTAAATATCCGTTGGTTTATTACAAAATATTTGATTATAAATTAACCAAATACGGATATATATACATCCGTTCGACTAAATATCTGTATTCGTTTATATATATATATATATATATATATATATATATATGTATAATGACTGATTTAAATTAATAGTCATATTATATAATATTGTAAGTTATTATACTTTTTAAATACTATTGTAGGTTATGTTGCATTACTTTTAACATTAATCCTAACCCAACAGAAATAAATATGTTAACCTAACTTTATGAATTTGTTTAATCGGATATATTTATATTTGTATCCGATATTCAGATGCGAATATGAACCTATATGTATCTGATTTGATTAAATATCCATTCGTTTAAAAAATATCCGATTATAAGTGAGCCAAATTCGGATATACTAATATCCGCATCGAATCTGGCTCATTTGCATCTCATTGTGACTGTGAGTTACCGTAAGCTTCTTCTGATGGAAGCTCCGCTTATAGCCACACGCGTCTTCGAGTAGTTTCATGAAACTTATCCACACACTGACAAAGTCCTATGAGCAAAGTCCGCATCCTTTTCCCATTCAACGTCAGGTTTTCCAAACAAAAAAGTACTCCGGCGAACACTCAGATTCAACAGCAAGAAAACCCCCTCCATATTGGCTATTGTTTGGGTTTCAATTCTAGAAACATGATCCAGTGATTCCACTTTCGTCTGGATCTATTTATTCGTAATTTTTTGGGTGTTGGATGATTTTCTAGGATTTGTTGAATAAACCTGAAAAAAGCTTTGGATTGGATGTTTAAATCTACAGAATTTTTACCAAGTTTTTATTTTTACGGTAATTATGCTTTCAGATTTCGCAGAAACTGGTGACCTTCGGATCGGATTCATGGGTTTTGAAGAGGATAATATTCTTCAAATAGAAGATGCAGTAAAAGAGAATTCTGGGGACTAGGGAGGTTGTTCACTGAAAACGTTCCAATTGACACTCTTGTTTTGCTTAAAGCAGGGGAAAACTGAGATTATCTGCTACAATTGATTTATGTTGCTTCAGTAACCTTAGAATCCAAGGTCGATTATCCAATTTCACATGTTATTCATTCATTCCGCTTAGGATTTGTAGGTCATAAAATCCAAAATGTTACACTGAAAAATAACTATTGGATAGAACCCAACCGAGTGTGGTTATGATTTATTAAACTTCAGTTTCGGTCTCAAAGAAACCGTGTCTTTACCCTGTAGGTAAAAATTATAAAGGTCTCTAAAATTATTATATAATAGTAAAACTAGAAACGAAAAAAACGAGAAAAGAAGAAAAGATTATTGCGTGATTTACCTGCAGATAAGGCAAGAAGTGGTTCTCCCTTGGAGTCTCTGGTATGGAGAACCAGCCTTGTTGTGTAGTAACTGTGAACGGCGTAGAAATCCAACAGTGCCATGGTGATGCAGCTGTACCCCATCTTACCGATCCATGTTTCCATATCAAGAACCACTCCAACATTAATTAAGTCTGTGGTGTTGAAACTATTGTTTTGAGCCATGGCGAATACAGAGTTAGAGAAGATGATAAATGATAGAAAGAGGGCTGAGTAATTCAGATTCATCTTCATCCGCAACCAAATGTCTGATATCAGTACATGTCCTTAAAAAGTACGAATTAGAGAGATTGATGTAGTTGGGGGTTGGACTGCAACTGGACTTTCGGAATCGAAACCATTGATTTAAACTTGGTGGGTCAACTACGGACTCGGCGCAGTCTACACGACCACACACAATTACCATGGTAGTGGCTTGTACTCTCAGCGTGAAAACACCGGCTGGAATTAGGTATAAATGTATTCCGTAAAAACAAGCGCAAACGGCAGTTTGCATCAGGGGTCCGACGCATTTACACTTTTTGGGAGGCGCTTATAATTTTTCGGCGCTGATGCATCCACACCCTGATGCCATTGCATCTATTTGTATAGGAACTTCATTTGTACCTAATCTTCTGGGTGAAAACACGGGTTCGAGCCTCATTCGAAGGACTAATTTTATATAAAGCTTGAAACTTAAATGGCACGTTCAGTTATTAATTAGCTAATGTTCTGAGTTTCGTAGGTCTAAGTTGGCATGACCCGTTGAATGCGGGAGTCTGACTCCCACTGCTGGTATAACTGACTGAAAAGTCAACTATTTCATACTCAACCCTGCCGATTAATAATTTGGAGTGAGATCCATTACTGGGGGCACCAAGGGTGTTCGGAAATATGGACTCCTATCCCCTTCACCACCTTGTGGTGGGCTTGGATTATGTGAGAACGAATCTCGTTAGAACCGTGAAAACGGCACCAGAGGGCTGACGCATCAGTACCAAAAAGTGATTTGCACTTTTTGGGGGGCACTTATCACTTTTCGGTGCTGATGTGTCCCCACTCTGATGCTGTTTTCACAGTTCTCACAAGATTTGTTCTCACCTATTTTTTAGTGTCATAAAAGCATTGCATTTTTTATGCTGTCTAATGTTGTATACGTTGGATCTCTTGAGACTCAAAACATTTCTTTATATTTGTAACTTTCTAGATAATTAATTTTCCAAAGTTTCAGGAGTGATTATTACATTCTAGTTGAAAGATTCCGCAACTGGTATGATTTTTGAACTGGGCCATCTCATGCTTAGCTCGCCAGTCAATTGTCCACATTTAGGCATAGGTCTACCGGACGGGGTGAAGGTCCAATAGAAAATTATTCATTCAATTATGTAAATGAAATTGAATAATGCATTTTTGTGATGAGGGATCGGTTTATGAACGCTTCCCTTAACAAACGTTCATCACTGCTCTTTGTCAAGGGTGGATACATCAGCGTTGAAAAGTGATTTTCACTTTCTTGGGAGGCATATATTCACTTTTTGGCACTGATGTGAGCAGTGGTTAACATTCGTTAAGGTGAACATTTTTTATCCATTCACTTGTGAATTACAGTACAATAGAAAGGTATAGTTATGGTCAGCAGTTGAGCTGAAAGGATTTGATGTAAGAAGACTTTCTTAGATTGGATTTGATAAGATTCGATTTAGATTGGATTGGATTTTCATTGGTAACCGTAAATTTTTTTTTGTAAGATTTGATTATATTTAGTATTTAATTGTTGTAATAATGTATTTAAACATGTTGATAGTGGCATTTGAATATCATCAACAGCAAATACTTTCTATGAATATCTTTTCAACACACATGTGCAATGTAGAATCTCTCCTTTTTCGACGGTGAGTTACTCGTTTATAGAACTGACATATATCTCCTGTCCAGGATTTGGTGTCCAAGATGGTGTCTAGGATACCAAGGACAAATTAGATGAAATTTCAAATTCCTGCTCATTTTATTTCATATAACGTACCTAGTGTTCTAGACACCAAATCCTGGACAGGACATTTGCTCCATTTATAGAAGCCTATTTTTAAGTAAAAAATTAGATGTTCTGTCCAGGATTTCGTGTCCAAGGTAGTGTCCAGGACACCAAGTGACTTCACATGGAATAAAATGAGGATGTGTTTGATAAATTTCAAATTACTGCCCACTTGATTCCAAATGAAAGTCACCTGGTATCCTGGACTAAATTTCAAATTACTGCCCACTTGATTCCAAATGAAAGTCACCTGGTATCCTGGACAACAAATCCTAAACAAGAAATTCGCTCCCTTAGGGTAGTAAACCTCCTCCACTCCCTCAACAGTGAACTCAAGGCTTTGGGGCTCTCTTACATCTGGTGGTTGAGCCTTGCAAGGACATCCCCTTATTTTTATTTATTTTTTATTTTTATAATAAGAACATCTCCTTATGAAACAATAAAGCTGCGTTTGGCAGCCACTTGTAATGTAATCATATCATTTGAGTTTCCTAAGGCTTTTGTAGCCACAATGGGTTGGTTTGTAATGATCTCAGTCAGATCAGATTTGCACCGATTTGTGCTTAATAACATTTATCATTTCATTTTATAGAAAAACCTAAGATGACTTCATTTCTAATTGTAGTTAACCAATCAGTATACATTTAAATGAGTTCATTACAAACTATTATGTCATGGCTAAAAATACCTTCAGAAACTCAAATGAAATGATTACATTACATGTGGCTGCCAAACAGGCTATAAACAAATAACATATCGATACGTTGACTTTCCAAGTAATTGCCGCTTTTGCTGCTCTAGTACCGGGCAAGACAGCATTAGTAGTGGTCTGGATTTGGTAGGACTAAATAAAATCACCCTAAAATAGGACTGCCACTAACTCAAGCAAAAACAATTTCTCAGATGGGGTTCTTTGAGCCTATAAGCCAGTTTAATCCTGTTCTCAATAGCAGTAACTACAAGAACTTTCAACATAATAAGTAAAACATGACCATTCACTCAACAATAATTCACATGAATGAAACATTAATACAACAAAACATAAAGGTTAGGGCGGGGCTTGAACCCCCAATCTAGATACAAATCTATGACCAGTTTTAGTGCTGAGACAAGGCTTTCAATGGTTGTTGGGCGTACCTACTTGGCTGCTTCCTGCACTATGGGAGTCTTCTTCTATCTCTCTTCAGTCCTCACACGTCCTTGTAACGGGCCGCTCCACCCTCTTATAAACTTTGTGCTTGTCCTTAATAAGATCTTATACTCCTGAACAATAACGAGGAGCCTTCCTTTGAGTGAAGGAACACTTTTTCCTCTACATTGGGTGTAGCTGTTCCCCTTTATTAAAGACGCTCTTTCTATTTCTCGTTTTGATCTTATGCATTGATTTTTGTGATCCAAGTTTTGCCCAACTCAACTCAAGCTAGTCACACAAGTATTAGGCTTAGCCTTAAGATTAAGATTGAGGTGAGCTCCGTTTAAGCTCGACTTGGCTCAACAAACTCAAACATACTTCTTTAGGCTAGAATCTTAAAGCCCAATAACCCATAATTGAAACAGTTCCAACAGCCCATGGTTGAAACAGTAGCTTAGGCCCCACTTGGCTCAACAAACTCAAAACACAATGGTGAAGATTTCTAATTTCTACAACTTCAAACTTTTTGGACCAATTCACTTTGTAAACTTTTTGTGATTTGGTTTAGCATGACTTTCAAACCAGTGCAAAAATTCTCGTGTTCGTTGACGCAGGCCCCCTCATGGCAGTTCTAAACTGCTCCACATGCGTTGTTTCTTGGAGCAACTCGGGAAGACATGACCATCAGGAAGGAGTTCATATAGGCACCCTATTGGATGGCTCCATTGAGTGGCTTGAGATATAGTCAAAAATGTGACGGGCTGAGGTTGCAGAATAGAATCGATGACCTTGCTGCTTCAAATGAATCAAATCTTTAAACTCTAGCTGAGGTGAGGGAGGTGCCTTTTTTCTGCTATGAGTACCCCTATAGAATGAGCCTAACCATGATATATTTGAAAACAAAACCATTCCAGCTGATAGTATTCTACATCACATTATTCTTGATAAAATGGGATCTCAAATGGGAAGCATGCAGTGATAGATTCAGCTGTTAGTAGAGGTTTTCTGGACCTATGGCAAATTTTGAGGCAACCTCTTCAAAACCTAGTTTCTTTGTGTTCTTGGAGGCTGCTGGACCCTAAGGTTTTTGTCTTGAAAACTGATGACTCTTTTAAAGGTAACCATTTTGCATTCTCATCAACAACATGATTGAGTTTAGGTTTGCGATTGCAGCCAGATATCCCTGTATCTCAATTTTAATAACAGCAAGATTCAACTTCCTAATTCATCAAATGCAGCCGACAGTAGCTACATTCCGAAAAGTATATACTCTCAAATCACAGAAACAAGGTTCCATGGTGAGAATGGTAATCCATAGAGGAAGTTCCAGGAATGCTCATCTTTCTATTTTTTGAAGTAACACAGCAAAATTAAATTGTTAGGATCCTCCAATCAAGGCAATCTATCCCTGGAAAGAACTCATTGGACAGAGGATCCCAAACGTGAGTATTATGTAGTGCACTAAGTTCCCTGTTATCCTCTCATTCCTGATTAAATAACAAGGCATTAATAGCCTACACGACTATACCATTTACATGTTCACAGAGAATTTGACTGGATTGCTTTCAGTATCTTCATTGGATGTGTCACTGGGACCAGTGGCAGAGACCACATTGGCCAGCTGACCAGTGTTTTTAGACTACTTACTGGAACGTGTGACCTTTGGGTAGTGGCCTTTCAATGAGCTTTAACAGACCAGTGCATAACTAGGTTTAAAAAAAATTAAATTGTAACAGTATCACACAACAATAAGACATTTAAGACTATTGGAAAGAGCAATTTCAACCAAGTAGCCTGTTATTGCACGTTCCCAATTGATGATAGAGAGAATGGAATGTTCAATCCTTAAAATTCCATGAAGTCAAGAAAGATTTTCATTACCCACATTGAACTAATAACACTTGCTGCTTATGAAACCATATCATTCACAATCAATCACACAGAAGCTCCTCTTCTAACTCCATTACTCACATTGAACTAATAACAACACTTGCTGCTTGTGAAACCATGTTCTTGTCAATCAATCACAGAAGCTCCTTCTACTAACTAACATCTGGATGGGTAAAGGCCAATTTTTAGCCATTTTCCCACTCAATAAACTGGTCACTAACAGTGACCATTAGCTAGCGACCCATTCCCACAGGTGGAAGCAATGTCACAACTAGTGCCGATGTCCCCATCCTTCTTGGCATAAAATCTCCGGTACATGGAGTCAACCTCAGTGAGATAAAATGTGCCTGGAGGTAAAAGGCTCCTGTCCTTGCTCGTCACGAAGTCCTTGGCTCCATATCGGTGCTCCATTAGCTTCATTGTTTCAACAAACTTTTCAGGAGAAAACTGCATGAAAAGCAAACTTTGTTTACCAAACTGCGTAAGTCAACAACAGTAGTACATTGACAGTCAAAGATGTGCACCAGTGCCTATTCCTGCATCCTCGGGCCAATGGTAATCTAAAGATCACTTTCATCTTATTCAAAGAAGAGATAACCAATTCACCACCAAGTATATGACCAAGGGAAAATGCCATTATCAATCCACCAGCCATTTGCCAAAGAAAAAAAAGAAATTTTTTTTTTTAAGACGGCAGCATATCAAAATAGGAGAAAACATACAGTTTCACAAGGATAGTAAACTAAGAGAAAGAAAACACAAGGAAACAGAAAAAAAGGGAAAGAGAAAGACCAAAAAAACCCAAACCCCATACAAGACTCTATCTGATAGATAAGGGGGCCAAACAGAATACCACAACTTGATGTCGAACTCTTTCCCCACCGAGCACCAGTCATAGATGGATTTATAAATCTCGATACGAAGACCCTCAAAACCACCTACTTTGCTCTCAAAAATTCTTCTATTACTATTCTTCCAAACATTCCATCATAGGGCTCCAGGAAGAAACTCCCAAACTGCTTCAGGATCCCCACCAAGTCTCCTAGGTACCAACAGGACAAAAGGGACCTAAAGTCATGTGGGATGGTCCACCCCACCCCATATCAATCAGGAATTAACTTCATAATTGATGAGTGAAAGCACAGTGCATAAACAAATGGTCCACCAATTCTTCCACTGAATAACACATAACAAATCTATATGCTAAGTTCTACCTCTCCTTTGTTTGTGGTTTAAGGTGAGAATTTTGTCTAGAACAGAAATCTTAATGAAAAAATAAAAAGCCATTTTGGAGGGAAGGTCTTTGCACCACACCTGCTTTTAATGAAACAAAGAATCAGACAGGCTAACCATAGAAAATTTAACTTTTCTATCCTTGTGATGAGGACATGGGAGCAAGGTGGGGCCCACACTTGGTTTTGGTGGGGTCCACGCATAAAGCGATTTATGGAAGATGCAATGTTATGTGGTTTAGTAAGGGTCTTATAGGGGCGGGGGGTAACATTTATTTTATGTGTCCATGGAATAAGGCCAATAGTTCCAAGATGTTCGTTTTTTTTGTTTTTTTTTAAGTAATCCTGTTTTTTATGTTTAGCCCATTTTTTTAAAGGGTGAAACTTGACCTTTTGGCTTGATTTTAGTGTCATTAAATAGGTTATTCAATTACCTTTCTAATGAGACCAAAATTGCGCAAATCCGATGTGATTTGGGAAAGTTATGACCAAATTATTAAGGGGGTGTCATGAAAAACGAGAATCCAGTGTTTTTTAGTTTTATGTTTTAGAAAACTTGGCTAGCAACTTTAGGATTTTAAAAAGTTTTCAATTTTAGCAAGTTTCTAATTGTTTAAGGTTGTAAGCCTATTTAAAGGCAACTCCTCCCCATAATTTTACAATGAATGAAATTGATAAATAAAATTTTTTATTTCTTTCTAGCTCTTGGCAGATGTGTTTTTCCTTTGTGAAGTCTAAAAACTAGAAGTGGTTTTCCCTAAAGGTGGATTCCTTGAGTTTATTCAAGCTTGGTGAAGGCTAAGATCCCCTACTTTGGGCTTGGAAAAACTACAAATCAGGTATTTATCTTTTCTTTTTCTTTTTTCTTGTTTCCGCTACATCACTTTGGGTTTTATTGATATTTTTGGCTATCATTAGACATCAACTTTGGTATCATCTCGATTGTCCTGCATCACCTTGGACCATAATCTTCTGTCCCTTTCTGGGGTTCGGCCTATGGTCTTTTAGAAGATCAAACAACCTCACCCATGCCTCCAAAGAAATTCATCAACTGATTGGTTCTTTTTCACATGCAAAGTTAATATTGCCTTGACAATTTACAGGTTGTGTTGGTTTTTTACCCAAAAGCTAGCCATTATCATGTACATAGATTCTTTCGAAAGGTAAAGTTCCATCCCCCTCCCCTCTCTAGGTATAATTTCCATTTTTATCAATAAAATTTTTAGTGGTATCTTCCACCTTTCATTTGAAGAACCATAAGAGATGACCAAATGAGGGATCAACAATTTGGGGTCGTCTACATGAATGTTGTTCCACCATTCCACTCTATTTAGGGTCATATCTGCCATTAAATCACAAGCTGCCATGTCTCTCCTTACTACTATAACTCTGCCAGTGTTCATATCCTCAGACACTGCTGGTCCTCAGTCCGGATAAAGGAGGAGGGTTGTCAGGTTGAAAGCCAGCATAAAAAACCCACTCAAACAAGAAATCAATTTGTTAAAAAAAAAAAATCAATTAGCTTGAACAAGCAGAGGTTTATCAAACTACCCCTATATTCACAGCCAAACTATTGCATAAAAACCTCAACTTCAATTCATTTTCTGGTTTACTATATACTGTTTTATATATTTCATGTGTTAGTATTTTTTTTTCCACCATATACTTATCTATGATGTAGACTTTTATAGTTTTTATGAAAGGGTCCAGTTGAAGTAAAACATGACAATATTATAATGAAACACCACAAAATGTCTCTGGCATAGACATGTTTCTTTCTTTTTCTTTCTTTCTTTCTTTTTTTTTTTTGATGGAAAAAAGTAGAATTTATTAAGCTGAGAAGTACACACACAGCCGGGACCAGAGAACCCATCAGCCAATAACATAGATTGCCAATAAGAACACTTTTATAATTTCTTTTCCTTAACCCTCATGTTACATTTTTTTTTTTTTTTTCTTTTGATGAATAAAGAATTCTTAAGCCTCATGTTACAGTAGTAATTACCAATGTAGGTATGTGTGTATTTGTGCATGGTCTGGTGTGCTTGCATGTGTATTAATTTGGTGTGAATTATGAGTGTTATGTATATATATACACAATATATGTACAAATCTAAGTAAGCACATAAGTATTCTTGCACATTGGTATATGCACACAAGTACACATGTAGGTAGGTTGATACATAAGTTTAAAAGGGTTTGCTATACAATTACAAGTGAACTTAGGCATTTTGTATGTGTTTTGTTTGGCTGAATGATAGAATTATATAACACCGCAGAGACACAATAGTTGGCAAAACATGAAAAATACCTCATGTCTTGACTTCAGCTTCCCGGAGACATCCATCACAGTGGCAATGTTTGACAAGGTAAAGGGATGTTGACCATCCCAAAGTTTCAATGAGAACAATGTGGAAGTTAAACCACTCCCATATGAAAACAATAATACCCGTTGGCCTGCCTGGAATATATAGAAACAATCAAAATGACAAAAGAGACCAAAAAAAAAAATTTAACAGGCAAGAGCTAATACCAAATAAGCTGAAGACTTTACCAGTGTGCTATGTTTGTTGTGAAGAAGGGATGCAAATGCTGCATAAAGAGATGCAGTGTACATGTTGCCTACTTGTTTTGGTAGCAAAGTGGTCGGTTGCACCTTCGCATCATATAGGTGCTTTGCAACTTGCTGGGATGCCTGTAGATATGCAAAACTAAGAACCATCAGCACAACAAAGTTCCAACCGAGGCAACCATATGATTGTAAAAACACCATTATCCTTAAAACCAGTATCAGAATGCTGAATTGACCTTTTCCAAATCACGGCTTTGATAGCTCTCATCACCAGATAAAGATGAAAATGGCCCTAGTTTTTCTTTTGCAACCTCATCAATGGAACTGATCAACAAATATAAATGCAAAATAGTATTAGTTACCTGATGCATAAGTATTAAAAGGACTTCTTAATTATTTTTATTTTATATCTTTTATGAATAAAGACTTCTTAATTATGAAATATGATAAATCAGGAAACAGAAAAATAAATTTTAAAAAATAAAATAAAAATGGGGAGTGTAGGACCTGGCATTCCTCAAGAAGTCATTGAAGTACAATCGACCAAAACTTTTCTGCACTAGCTACAATACCATTTCAAGAGCCAATTAATAAAAAAAATGGTTCAACAATCCAAGAGCTTTAACTGATCAATCCAATAAAAATGTAGATAGCAATATCATAACTGCATAAAGTGCAACACCTTGTTATATGGAGAATGAAATACAAAATAGTCTGCATCAGAAATTGAAAACGACTTCTCCTCCAATTTCTCGAACCTACAGAAGCAAGATGATAAGGCACTTACATAGCATTAAATAATAATCAATCGCCAAATACTAAAATAGGATGAAGAGAAGTGCTTTACCAGATCAAACTTACTTGTTACAGAAACGCTTGTAGCAAGAATCAAGAGCCATTAGATAGCAAGTTTGTGAAAGCTTCCCATCCACAACCTTTATACATAATAAAACAAAGCCAAAGTAAGGACTAATGAATAATGGTGTACGATTAACTAGCCAATTGCAAATATAATGTAAAATGGATTTCACGATCTAGAAGCTTGACATTTGTTTGTTGAATGTTACATAAAGATCAATTAGGTTCTGCTAAAACACTAATTCAGTTGTAAGCCTATTGGGGATACTACTCCACAAATACTGTGAATGCATCAATGTCATCCAGATCCTTCTCTTTTTCCTTTTTTTTTTTAAGAAAAAGAAGAAGAAGATGCACTTTATTCAAAGGGGAAGGGGTAGAAAACAACAACAAAAACAACATTCACCAGGACAGTGAATAAACAAAGAGCCAAAACAGCAGAGAAAAAGAAAACAAAGAACAAGAGAAACAACAAACAAACACAAGGACAACCGGGAGCTAAAACCATTCACAGAAAGTAAAACTATATATAAGAGGTGATTGTGTAACCTAAAGGTAATTGAAGATTCACTAAGCAGCTGTTGCATTGACCAGTGAAGTCCACTGCCTGCAGGTTTTTTGCAAAGCTAAGTTCTGCACTGACTGGCTTGCCAAGTTTGATACTCACTCTTAGACATTTGTATATTCTATATTCACAACTCCCAAGATGCATTCTGTTACAGAACTACCCCCACTTTGTGTAGCCATTTTGTTCTTTTTTCTTTTTAGGATAAGTAAAATATGATTTAGTATTTTTACTTCAGTATCCTTTTGGTTTTATTCAAGAAAGGGTGTTGGAGAAGAGCTGGAAAGTTCATAGGTAGGTGAAGAGTTTCCTCCTGTTTTCTTTTGCAACTTATAAAATCTGTTTCCACAGAAGATTTAACAGATTTAGTACTCCAAGATTTTGATGCACAGACCTAAGACCATTGTCCTTTTTGCATCCATTTTCTTTTGTTAATAGAACTGTCTCATCGAGAAAAGAAACATGAGTAAGCTATTCAGACAACATTATTTTAAATAAAGCAACAGTGAAAAATGTACATACAGTATAAAACTACCAACAACAACAAACAGCCTTATCCCAACTATTTGGGGTCGGCTACACGAATCTTGTTCCGCCATTCTGCTCTGTTTAGGGCCTTATCTGCTGTTAAATTACAAGCTGCCATGTCCCTCTTTACTACCTCCAC
>JAOXJP010256834.1:0-21423 GCA_025762735.1 Platanus orientalis | reverse complement strand
GTTTATTTTAAAAAATCATTGATTTCACTAGGACTTAACCCAATACTTATTGTAAAAAACATTTTTTATCAACTAAGTTATATACTATTGATAATTTAAAAATAATTAGTATATTATATATAATACATATATATTATGTATGTAAAAGTTCGGGTCGGGCCGAGGTAAGCCCAAGCCCTGCCCTCAATAAAAGTTCAGGCCTCGCGTCGGGCTCAGGCCGAGCTTTTTCGAGCCAATTTGAGGGTCAGGCTAGGGCTGGGCTCGAGTTGGCCTAGCCCATGTCCACCCCTAACTAGGAACACCTTAACTATTTGAGATGCATTTCGACGGCACGATGTGCAGACTAAGGTGGGTGATTTGTTCGAGTGCTTGGCATGGCAAGCATCGACAACACAAGGGATTCTACAAGCAGGACAAGCATCATGGCGATCCAATGAAGGAACTTGTAGGCTGGTCAAGTCAAGCAAGGCTTGACAGATCAAAGGTTTGGCAATAAGTGGTATCATTGTCAATGCATATGGGGCATATCAATGGATCGAACGGCTCAAATAGCATAGAGGTTGGCCTGAACTAGGTGATGGTCAGGGTGCCGCACAATTTTATAGAAAAAAATCTGGCCATGATAGTACAATTGACGTCAACAAGCTTCACAACCAGTTACAATGACTCGAGCAGAAGTTGGTAGAAATCAGTAGATCATGTTTAAGGTACTTTATGGCCATTTTTTGTGAATTTTAGATAACTCTAAACATGTTTTTGGATAAGTTCTTTGGTGTGAACTTTTTTTTAGAGATAACGGGTAGAACTTTATTAGAATAAAAGAAAACAGAACAAACAAAGACAAAAACAAACACACTAGCAAACCCTCAACAAGAGGTTGAAGGCCAACTAAAAAAAACAACATAACAAGGAGAAAAAGAGCCCACCAGAAAAACAAACATTACATCTCCTCACACCAAATGGAACCCCACTCCCTCTCCACAAAATCTAGCCTAATTAAAATCCAATCAAAAAGGATTCTATATATATGTAAGAAGATCTCTACATGACTCCTCATCTTGCCCTCAAAGATCCTAGAATTCATTTCTTTCCAAAGACCTCAACAAATGACCCCTAAAAGGTAAAAGCAGATGATTTCAAGTAATCCCTCCAAATCATGAATCCACCTACCTGAAATCAAATCACAAAAATGGGAGGGAAATGATCATGAAATACTAAGGTGGGAGAGAAAGAAACCCCAAACTAGGTGCGCCAAGGAACAATGAGCCAAAAATGATCCACCAATTCCTCCTCCTTCAAGTAAATGACGCATCTGTTCACCAAATTCTAACCCCTACTCTGCAAATGATCAAGGGTGAGAATTGGTGTGAAAATTGAAACCCAAATTTGGGGATTTCATTGAATCTGCTCATATAGGTGTTTTTTGAAGTGGTTTTTAATAGATCCTGCATCATTTCAATTGTAAAAACCTTGTGAAACAAATCTCCTGATATTTGATGGAGATTTGTAAATGTGGAAGCAGTTTTAATATAGAATGTTTATCACCAAGCCTGTTTTCATCTTACTGCACTAAGTTTTGTGCTTTGGATCAACCGTATGTTTTGATATGCACAATATACTGTTTGTACCGTATTCCTTGTGTTGTGGGGGATTTTTTAATTCATATTTCAGATGATTTGGTTAACTATTGAGTTGTCAGTGCTCATTTTTCTAGAACTAGCTCTTCTGGCCAGTCTAGATCTCGAATTCGTTGATCTGTTTGATATAGGTTCTCCTTCAGATAGGTTTAATAGCTTGTGAGACAGTATATGTCTAATAGTTCTGATGTGCATGGTGGTGTTTGAGCTCGTGAATGATATTGGTGATATGTTACTGCTGATTTTCATGTTCATTTGAGTGAACCTGTGCTACATTGGGCTTCGGAAGAGATTTAGTAAGAACCTGTAATCCTGGACTGTATGGTCCTATTCCTCCTCAATTTTTAAGACAACAGTGTTACACTGAGCATACTTCATAGGGGCACTGAATCATGCATGAAGTTGTAAAGCTTGGAGGTTGTGTGATGCTCTATGTATAGTTCCAGGGGTGTAGATAAGGCTGCGTATTCTAGTGCAGTATTTGCATCTGATTGAGAACAGCAACCTTGTGCGAGGCCGTGTAAAGTGGTAGTTGAATCATAAAAGACACCCATGTGTAACTGAGCTGGTGCTTAGAAGATGTGAAGCTTCATAATATGGGTGATGTGACATTTGAGAAAAAGACAAGCATGGACCACCAATCCCCTACTATGTCTAAAGAGATGGTCTCAACACCAACTCAAATCACAATTGATGTCTGATATCATACAGCTAAAGTATGTTCAGCATGCATCTATCTGCCTGTTCTAGTAGTCTAGCTTCATCTCACAATGCCTCTCCTAGGAATCCTTGGATCATTGGACATTAATTTGGGTGCTACACATCATTTGACAGGGACGTCATCTTCTTTTTCATTATATAAGACGTGTTCTAATGAGGAAAAGGTTAGGAGAGAAGATGGGTCCCTCTCTTCCATTGCTGGTAAAGGGAATGTTTCAACTATCGTTGATATGCCTTTGTCATTAGTTTCACATATTCCCAAGTTCACTCTAAATTTGTTATCCATTAACCATATCAGGAAATCCCTCAATTGCAATGTCACCTTTTTTTTTCCTTTTATTGTATCTTTCAAGATTTGGTGACAACGAAGGTGATTGGTCGAGGACATGAGAAAGATGGTATCTATTTGTTGGATATTCCATCACTTGTTGCAGCCCCAGTCCAGCAATTTCCATTGATGACAATGCATGCCATCAATTCAGACCCTGATGAATTAGTATAGTGGCTCAATCATCGGTCACCCATCCTTCTCTTTGTTACAGCATTTATTCCATCTATGTCATTCATTTCCCAGTTTCCAATGTGAACTTTGTGAATTGGTTAAACACTGCTGATTTGTATATCCCTGTAGTCCTAATTGGGGTTCGGTTCCTTTCTCTATTGTACATTCTGATGTATAGGGGCCAGCACCCACTATCTCATTGTTTGGCCATTGCTATTTTGTTACCTTTGTGGATGACTTCTCCCGAACCACTTGGATTTACCTTCTAAAGTGTAGAAGTAAGGTGTCTTATGTTTTCAAAGCCTTTCATGAGATGGTAGTTACTAAATTCGATGCCAAACTTCGTATTATTTGATCTGATAATGGAGGTGAATACATGTCAAGCAAGCTTTCCTCTTACTTTAGTGAGCATAGTATTGTTCACCAAACCACCTATCCAGGTACACTTGAACAAAATGGGGTGGCAGCAAAGAAAAAACCATCACCTTTTTAAGACTAGATCTCTCTTGTTTACCATGCATATTTCTAAGGTTTTTTATCCGAAGCCCTTCTCACTGCTACCTATCTGATAAACAGGTTTTCATCTTGTGTCCTTGGTTTCAAATCTCCTATTGTATTGCTCTCTGCTCCTCAATTGTTTCCTATTCCATCCAAGGTTTTTTGTTGTATTTGTTTTGTTCATGTACCCAAGTCTTCCCAAACCAAGTTAGACCCTAAGGCACTCAAGTGTGTTTTTCTTGGTTACATCGCAAGCCAAAAAGTAAGTATTGTCATCCTCCTACTCTAAGCATTATGTATCCATGGACATCACCTTCTTTGAATCCTATCCATATTTTTTGTCATCCTTGCGATCTCTTTTAAAGGAGAGTGATCATGAAGAGATGTCCTTGCCATTACCATTACATGTTTCGTCACCATTGCCTTTTTTTATGATGATGTTCGTAGAGATTGGGAGATTGCTAAAGGAAATGAGATCAAAACATATGACTAAGTGTATGAAAGAAAGAAAACGAAGGTGTCCAAAGCAGAGGAGTTGGAACTTCCACCTCATATTCCTCACCATGACTCTTTTAGATCCTCCTAAAACAAGTAAACCTTCAGTTATTCCAGATGACTCTAATGTCCCTATTGCTCTTAAAAATGGTAGAAGTCTTCTTCTTTTTTGCACTCTTATTTCTTCTTTCTCTTTTGTCTCTATTCCTCATAGTTTATGAGAGGTACTTTCCCAACCTACATGGAAGGCTGCAATAGATAAAGAAATGCAAGCTATTGAAAAAACCATACTTGGGAGATGGTAGACCTACCCAAGAAAAAGAAGGCTGTGGGATACATGTGGGTGTTTACAGTGAAGCACAAGTTAGATGGGTTAGTGGAAAGATACAAGGCTCACCTCGTGGCTAAAGGTTACACCTAGTCTTATGGCATTGACTATCATGACACCTTTGCTTCAATGACAAATATGAACTCAATGTAAGCCCTTATGTCTCTTGCTGTCAACAAGGGATGGTTACAACAGCTTGATGTCAAGAATGGCTTTCTATATGGTGATCTAGAAGAAGTATGTATGCACCCACCACCTGATTTTGTGTACCAAACTGCCAAAGAGCAAGTGTGTTGGCTAAAAAGAGCCTTGTATGGTCTTACAAAATCTCCACAAGCATTGTTCAAAAGATTTCGACTTGCTAATGTGAGGTGTGGGTATAAGCAGTGCCTATCAAATCATACCCTCTTTCTAAAGAGGTAGAATGGAAAACCAACTACCTTGATTGTTTCATGTAGATGACATTGTTGTCACATGAAATGATGATGAAGTAAGGAGACCTATAAAAAATAGACTGACAAAAGAGTTTGAGATCAAGGACTTGATACTCTCTAGGCATTGAGGTCAGAGTCTAAGGATGGGCTCTTTATTTCACAATGTATGTCCTTGATCTTCTTCACGAAATTTGAATGATAAGTTGCAAGCCTTACGAGACCCCAATTGATCTGAACCACCAAATACAGGATGATGAGGGTGATTGTCTAAGTGACATTGGGATGGATCAACAGTTTGTGGGCTGACTCATATATTTCTTGCTGACTAGACCTGACATTGCATATGATGTGAGTGTGATGAGCCAATGCATGCATGATCCCACACAAACCCATCTAGATGCTACCTACAAGACTATTCTCTACTTCAAGAACTGTCCAAGGGTCTCCTACACACCAAGCAAGACTATCTTCGTGTAGAGGCATATACTGATGCTGATTGTGTTGGATCTATTTCAGATCAATGTTCCACCTCTGGGTATTATAGATTTGTAGGTGGAAACCTGGTTACATGGAGAAACAAGAAGCAAGCAGATGTAGCAAGATCCAGTGCCGAGGCAGAGTTCCGCTCTATGGCCCATGGTATCTGTGAACTTTACGGATGAAAATCTTCTTGGCTGAGTTGGGTTTCCCTATGCAAGGTTTGATGAGCCTCTAGTATGATAACATGGCAATAATTAGCATATCCCACAATCTAGTTCAATATGATAAAACTAAATTTGTTGAATTGGATCATCACTTCATTAAAGATCACTTAAAGTTTAGATTTATTTGTGCCCTCTTTTGTTAAAACCAAATACCAACTGACTGATGTATTGACCAAGGGGTTGAAGAATACATATGTAGTGGAATGGGGTACCATGCAAAACATATTTCCATCTACATTCAAAATCTTGATTGTTTGGTTGTTCCATTCAAATTGTTTTACCAGATGACACTACAACAAATCAAGGATATCAACCATTAGTTAGTATTGCTGATTTTAGAAGGTATTGACTTTAGCAACGTCATATTCAGGATCCAATGCAAGATGTTCTTCACCATGAAATTCAAGGGTGAATTCTCTCCCACCTAGGGAGAATGATGCGGGAGCATCCAGGATCATCAATAAGAAATTAGATGATCATGGATGATCAAGTGGGATCCACTTAGAGTTCTGGTTTTTTAGGTTTACTAGGTTTTATTTCATTAAGTTGTAATCCCATGATTCGCTTTTAGCTCTGATTTCAAAGGCCAAAACTTGCCTGTTTGGCTAGGTTTTAGAATCGTTAGAAAGGTTATTCAGTTACCTTTTAAACGAGACCAAGATTGCACAAATCCAAACTGATGTGGGAGAGTTATGACCAAATTACTGAAGGGGTATTAGTGAAAGGAATAGTATTTTTTTAACAGGTTTATTTTACTTTTAAGGTTTAGCAAATAAAAAGGGGTTGTTATTGATTTGTCCTTGAATAGGTCAAGTTGCCTTTAATTTTATAAAAGGGCTCCTACCCTAATGAATTGAATAAAGAAAAGTTACTGAATTTTAAAGCTTTTGCTTTTCTTGTTTTGAATTGAAGTTGGACACTTGGACTTCTGTAATAACTGCCCCACAGTAGGACTGTGGAAGGACCTTGGAGGCCCCAATCTATGGTGAGTCAGAATCACTATAACACTTCTTCCTCTCATCTATTCTTCTTTAATACATCTGCAACAAACACATTCAAGTTCTGCCCTGCAGATAAGTATTTTACATACCTGAGTCAATGTGAGTTGTTCTTAGTTTTATTTGTTGATTCTTAACAGTTTTTGCTATCATTAACATCTGCCCAGTGTTATTATCAAAAATAAATAAATAACATCTGCCCAGTGTTATTATCAAAAATAAATAAATAACATCTGCCCAATATTGGGATCATCATACTCACATTGTGTAGACACAATCTTTCACTTTTCCTGTGTTAATTGCTGTTTTCCTGAGTAACAGCCTATTTTTGAATGTATGACTGATCTAAATTGATCCAAATGTTCTGAAATTTAGTGAAGTTAATGTATAATCAGTTATCTATCATCCTACAAGGTTCCATCTTAATATGGTGAATCTAACTCTATTTTCTGTGGTGTCAAAGTTCTGTCCAGCAACCAGAATTTTGGGTTTTGTCTCATTTTTAATCTAATAAAGCCACACATTAAGTGTTATTTTCAGTCTGTTTGACTCCGTTTTTAGATATTTTTAGGCCCATAACCCGCAGGACTTTTAGACCCTAGGACTGTAGGCCATCCTGCATCAGAGAGAGAGAGAGAGATGGTTTGGGGGGCTAAAGCTGGCAATTTGCAAGGATGAAAAGGAGGCATCCCCATAGTCACCTCTCACCTGCATCATCACTGTCATCACAACCCCCACCATTGCTGTAGCTAAAGAGATTACAAAGTGAGGGTATGATAAAGAGAAGTTGAAACCAAAAATATCAACTTTCCACTTCTACAGTTACAGATAGATAATGTAATCTCATCTCTCTCTCTCTCTCTCACACACACACACACACCAATTCCAGGTTGGTTTTAATAGCAACTAAAAACACAATAGGGACACCAAAACAGCCATGTCACAACTAATATTGAACCACATTCAGATCAATTGATGAGAAGCCAAAAAAAAAAAAAATGCTTAAAATAAATTTAAAAAAGTGTTGTTAAGTTATTTAATAAATACTTCTAGGAAATATTTGACAAAGTAATAAAATGCCACTGAATAAATGCACAATTATTGAGTTATTTATTCTGAGAATAGAAGTAAACAAACATAGTTCATAACCTTGTAAATTACATCAAATATAGCAGTAAACAAAGATAGTCCATAACCTTTGAACATTATATCAAATATAAAAAAGCATTAAGTACAATGACAACAAAATAAAAGATGACCAATAACAGCAGAGTCTCATTGACTCATGGACCAGCTCAAATTCACCATAGTCTGATCCTGACAGACATAATAGTATGGGTACAAGTATCATATAGATACTAGCCCTCCCACCCCCACCCAAGGATAGAAGTTTACTAATATTCCTTTGTCCTCCATGAAAGGCAGTATCACAACTTGAGCTGATGGATGTAGGAGTGGCTTAAAAGCTAATCAACTGAACTATACAGCCAGGGACTCCACACCTTTATTGGCTTGCACAAATTGGGTAACCTGTATCACTATCTGAATTGATGTCTAATCTACTCAACCTGCTGGAAAACAAAGACCCTCAAAAAGCCCAGTTGGGAAATCTCAGCCTATTAGTTGACTCATTTAGCCATTAATGGCATCAATGAGAGGTAGCAGATGGTGCAGGTTATAGGCTAAGCTAGAAACGACCTGAATCAAGTTAGTAAGAACGGGAATGAAAGCATATGAATTACTTAAGTATTTGACCTTCAATAGGGTGGAATGGTGGATTAGGATCCATATAGTTAACACGAAATAATTGTGACAAAACTTGGATGATGACAATGATGATGTTGGCATATAACAACCATAAACTATACTCTTAATTCCACTATCTAGGAACTATATAAATTAGAAAGTTATACATAATTTTCCCTTGAGCATCTGTAACAACCTTTAACTATACTCTTAATTCTACTATATAGGAACTATACAAATTAGAAAGTTATACATGATTTTCCCATGTGCATCTTTAAGCTCATCACTTCAATATGGTTCAATTAGAGCGTAAATAAGTTTCAATGTACCACTAAGATAATACACAAGTATCAAGGGTAAAATACAAAAGTTAAGAGAAATTCCTAATAAATAGAAAGTATCCAGACACACCAACATCTGCTAGAGAAACATCTTTGTATCCCTTCATTGTCCACAATAAGTTTTTTATTTTAAATGATTATGCACCTCAGTCTCATTACTTTCAAGAAATACAACTATAGGTCAGATTAACTACTATGAAGCTTCAAGAAGTTGAGGCATGAAAGCATCAAAGATTTAGCAATGAAAAAATTAAATTAAAAAAATCTTCTTCAACAGCGGCAGCAAACTAAAATACTCACCTTTTCTCGATATACGGATACCAGCTCTTGAGGAACATAAAGCTTTCCTTCATCACCCATGACTGGGTCACAAACTAGACACAAAAACCCCTATCAATAATGAGAATACAAACTTCCTACATGCATCTTTAAATGAATGTGAAATTTTGATTGGTAAATTATTATTAAAGCTACCACTAACCAAAAGAAGAAAACAATGTATAATTTGGAGGTATGAAATGACAACATGGACAGCCAAATATACTTCTTAAACTTAATAGAAATAGGACATTATAAAACTCCAGTTCATAACTTATAGTGAATTTTTTTTATTTAATGATAAGAAGAAACACTTTATTATATGACTCAGGTAAAAATACAAAGAAAATAACCAAAAAAAAAAAAAAGAACAGAATACTATGGAACAGAACTACAATAAGATCTCCAACCATTCTACAAACAAACTTTACTTATTAAGAGTGAATTAACCAACTCTCCCAAAACCTAACAGTATTAGGAGATACAAAAATTGTTGTATTGCATGGGTATATATGGCATATGGGATTATACATGTAAGGGCACATATGACATATGTCTTTGTAGGGTATACTTGTAAATACCCATAGATGTATTCTTTTTCCTTTTGATATATGATACAAGTATGTGAGAGGTGTCTCTACACTCTCCATATGTACTCCTCCTCAAGTCTCTCTTCCTCTTCCTCTTCCTTTTCTCCTTGAAACCCTAACACATCAACTAATACAAACCACAGAAATCTACTTGGTATCAGAGCCACTAAACGATCCAGCATTACTAAGCATGCCAAAGTTCACACAGAAGACCTGCTAACATCAACAGGCCATACGCTGACATCAGTAGCCTATACAGTGGAATCGGCCATGTAAGTTGGAACTTGTAGATCCTAGTTCGCTTCATCATTCTATGATACTATCATAAAATGCCCCAGATCATTTGAAGCTGTTTTGGATTTTATTGTGTGTGTGATTTTCAGGGAATTTTCCAAATTTCAGGAAAACTCTAGATTTGATCTGTGTAAGAGTTTTTTGATGAAGCAATCAAGTTCTATTGAATCGTTTTTCGATTAGGAATCTAATGGAACAAGTCTCATTTGATTCCGATGAGTATTGAGCAAGTCATGATGTTTCTGAGCTTTTGGGTTTTTTCTCTCCGATATGGAAGTTACCTTACAATCGTGCAACTGTGGAGTTTATCGCTGTCATTTGGCTACCTCTTAATCTCTTAGTTTCAGTATGATCTCTTGCCACAAGTTTCTTTGGAATCCATCAAAATTTAAGCTCTTGGTGAAGTATTTTCTCTCTTTTTAGACCGTCTAGCTGTGTATCTCAACTTTTTTCTTCAAAACATGTTGCTTCTTGGTTTGACTACTTGCTACATTCTCTGTTATGTTGTAGTATGGTTCTTGAGTATTTTTCAAAGACTCTATCCAGTGGTTGGTGTTTTTTGTTGATTATCATGCTTGTGGCAAACTAAGTTGATCATAGGGCTTGTTTTTGGGGCTGTTTATCTATTGCTTTGTATGTGACAAGTGGTGCTCCCTACCAGCAGTCGTCGTTGTGTGGTGTTTCCATCTGTGTTCAGTGTTCTTGATGTCTTTTGCGTAGATCTCCACTCGATCTTAGTGTTCTTGCCTGTGGCTTTCATTTTACAGAATGCATAGCTTGATGTGCTTGGTTTGCCGCTATTGAATGTTTATGTGAAGTTTATGTGAGGTTTATGGGTTGTAGATCCCATTGGTGGGTTTTTTTTTTCAGTTACCGACCTAACGTATGACCATGTGTGCTTGGGTTATTACTTCGCAGCAAGATTATCTTTTGGTTACAGTCGCTTCATGCTATTGTGCTAACTATTGGCTTGTTGATTGTTGATTGGAGTTGTTTTGATCTGTATACAATGATAGTTTGGTAGTATCCGTTATCCATTCTTGCTTGTGATTATTGTCACATCCTCTATATATAGACTCATGGCTCAGCTTCTACATGATGGTGTATCCTCTACATGTTTTGGTACTTCTATCCCTTCTCCTGGTTTCATGTCCAATCATCATTAGATTATTGATTTAGGGGCGTCCCATCATATGACCGGTATGTTTAGCCTTTTTTCTGCCTACCATGTTTCTTCTAGCAGAGAAAAGGTACGCATTGTTGATAGCTCCTTGTCCTCAGTAGCTAGTACTGGCTACATCCCTCTTACATCTTCTTTGTCTCTGTCATTTGTGTTTCATGTTCCCAACTTTAAGTTGAATCTTGTTTCTATTACTCATCTTACAGAAGTCTTGAACTGTAGTGTTACTTTCTTTCCACATATTGTGTTTTTCTAGACCTGAAGATGGGGAAGATCATCGGTAGAGGTCATGAGGATCAGGGATTGTATCTTATGGATAGTTGTTCATCAGTTGCATCTAGCGCTCAACAGACTCTATCACCATCACCTATAGTTCCGCAATGACACCCCTCTTTCCTTCTTTCCCAGCGCAATCAACTTTTTCAATGGCATTCTCGCCTTGGTCATATCTCCATTCCTATGCCCAAAAAAAATCCGAGGCTATGTTCTTTCATTTCCAATTTTCATTATGAATCTTATGAGTTAGCCAAGCATTGTCATTCTTATTATCCTAGTACAAGTAGAAGTACTACTTCTTTAGCCCTTGTTCATTCTGATGTGTTTATACGTACCCTACTTTTTCCCTGTTTGAATTTCGTTATTTTGTGACCTTTGTTGATGATTACTCCAAACTCCAGAGAAACTTGGGTTTACTTGTTGAAATCCAAGAGTGAGGTTTTTCTGATCTTTCAGTTGTTTCACAAATTGGTCAAGACTCAATTCGATATTAAGCTCAAGGTTATTTGCTCTGATAATGGAAGGAAACATATGTCTCATGCATTTTCATCTTACCTCTATCAGCATGGCATTTTCATCAAACTACTTGTCCTGAGACTCCTGAGCAAAATGAAGTTACTAAGAGAATGAATCGATATCTTTTTGAGATTACTCATGCCTTGCTCCTTTATATGCATGTACCCCAGGTTGTTTGGGCTGATGCCCATCAAATTGCTGCTTACTTGATGAATCGTATGCCTTCACGCATTTTGGGATTTAAATATCCCATTGAGCTCCTCTTGTGTTTCACCCTTGGCTCATCCCTTCCCCCAAACGTGTTTGGTTGCATTTTTTATGTTTATGTCTCTAGGTCAAACCGCTCCAAGTTAAACCTCAAGGCTCTTAAGTTTGTGTTCCTTGGGTATGCTCCGAATCATAAGGGATACAAATCTTACCATCCTTCTATTCGGAAGTGCATTGTCTTTAGGGAAGTAGGGATGCTACCTTTCATGAGTCTATCCCCCTTTTTTCCCCTAGCAAGCGTCATCTTCAGGGGGAGAGTAGACATGTTGGCGAAGATGAGTTCAATATTCTTCTTCCAATTTCTCCACATGTTTTTCATGTTGATGGATATCCCACCCAAGGGGAGATGGAACAAGTAGTTGTCCACAAAGAAAAATAACCGGTGGCAACCACCCAAAAGAAGGCTTAGGTGCAAGATTCCACTCATGTGTTTGTTCGACAAAAGAAGAGAGTTGACCCTATCCTTGAGCCTTATGTGCCTCCCCAACCAGTCAATTCATCCACAGGTATTGCATCTTTTATACCTTATAATGATTCCCACCTTCCTCTTGCTATTAAGAAGGGTACTCATTTTTGTACTCAGCATCATATTGCTAACCATGTCAGTTAGGAATTATGATTCCTTGTTCCCTAAGTTTAGAGCATTCTCTGTTTCTTTGTCCTTTGTTTTTATTCTATGTAGTATATCCCAAACCCTATCTCAACCTCAATGAAAAGGGATAATAGAGGAGGAAATGAAGGCTTTAGAAAGAAAAAAAAAAATGTGTGATATGGTATTATCTCCCACAAGGGAAAGTAACCTACAGGTTACATATGGGTGTTCTTTGTGGAATTGCAACCTAATGGGATAGTGAAGTGATACAAGGCCAAATTAATAACCAATGGCTATACACAAACCTATGGGGTTGATTACTAAGAGACCTTTGCCCCTATAGGAAAGATGAATTTCATCCATATTTTGATCTCCGTTGCTACGAATCAGGGGTGGCCATTGCTTCAACTTGATATCAAAAATTCCTTTCTACAGAGAGACTTTGGAGAGGAAGTTTACATGAGTTTGTCTCCTGGTTTTTAGTATTCTATGGGCAAAGTTAAGGTGTGTCACCTCAAGAAAGCTCACTAGGGCTTCAAGCAATCTCTTAAAGGATGGTTTGAAAGGTTTTTGATGTAGGATAATCCTAAAAGCCGTACAATAATTATCAGATTAAGGATGCGGAAGCAAAATTTCAAGAATAGAATTTGAAACATACAAGTAGCCACAAATTGGATAATTAGCAAATAGGATAACAGAAAAGAAGTTAAAAGTATTGAGAACAACAAAGGGGTAGGAAATAGGGAGAAATAACCCATAAGGGCACTTTTGTAATTTTTGAACAAAATTCCCAAAATTACTGAAATACCCCTATTGACGCATTAAAAAATTATGAAATATCTATAATATATTATGACGTATATAAGGGTTCTACAGTTCTAAATTTCAATAAATTTGGATAATTTTTATTTATCAAATCATTGAATTTCAAAAACTTGAAAGATTCTTTAATGAAGGTCTAGGGAATCTTTTAATTTTAAGAGAAGGAAGAAGGGAATCAATGGGGAAAGTTGGGGCTTTTGTAGATCTTTAGGAGATCAAAAAACTATGTGAAATGAAGAAAAAAGAGGGGTTTAAGGGGCTGCGATTTTAAAAGTATGGTACCCATAAAAGTTCAACAAAGCAAACTCAATAATGGAGTTAATTTTAATTGAAAAGGTTCTGTAGAAATTAAGGATTTTCAAAAGTAATTGAGGATTGATTCAATGAACAAACACTACTAAAATAGAGGTCAAATTACTTGATTTGAGGTGAACTATTTAGACTATAAGTAGGTCCAAAAATTCAGCCATGAAGTTCCAAATTGTATGGTCCAAATCTTTAATAAAAGCAACCTAAATGTCCCACTTTAGTTATTGTTGCAGCAAGGAAGCAAGAGGGATTGGAGATGAAGATAAGGATGGAGAAGATCTGGAAGAATGAAGATGAAGATTAAGGAGAGGAAGAAGGAGGAATAGGGAGTCCACGATTACACCTATGGAAAAGAGAGGGGAGCCAATGTGGCGTCAACCTTTAGAGAGAGAAGAGAGAAAAGGCCCACCTTTGGGAACACCCAATATTCATAACAATTCTTTATTCTTCACTTCACTGAAATCGTTAAGGAGGGTGGCCTTTAATAAACCCACAAACTTACACAAATTAGAAAGTTTCTAATAAAAGAAACTTCTAAAAGAACTAAATTTGTTCCCTAAGTAATTCTAAAATCGAAACTTACTAAAAACTTAATTTCCTAAAAGTTTCAACTAAAAACATTGGAACTCAAAGCGATCAACCAGCCTTCTAGTGGGGCCCATTTATTAACTAAGACCTCCCACTACAAGACAAAATACTTGTAAAGCGACCATCCCATACAAAGACCACTTGACCTTTAGCTTTAAGCCTTAATACAATATACCCTTGCATAAAGAAAATCCTAAACCATCCTTACTACAAAAATACCCACCCCTTACAAAATCTAAATTAACCCAACATGGCATTCAAATTTAAATCTTTCCCTCTTATGTGGCGGCACATACATGAGTCTACTAATGTTGTCCGCATCCTTCTCTTGGGGTGGGGAGCACTTCAACCTCGAATTTGATGACGGCCACTCTCCATCACAGCTTTCAATTGGTGGATTGATCCAAGCTTCGCAAAAGTAGAGGATGATGTGGTGGAGGTCCTAAAAGTGAAGACTGGCATGCACCTTCATGAGTCAATGACTGCCTTGTCTTAGACCTTGGTCTTGATCTGGTCCACCTCCAGGCTTTTGTTCGAACTGAAATCTTTTCAGACTTTGGCAAAGTCTAGCCTTAGTAATAATCTACATCATGGTTAGTGAAGGAGGACCAAGTATGGACTCTTTCCATTTTAATTTCT
This sequence comes from Platanus orientalis, assembly GCA_025762735.1. NCBI lineage: Eukaryota > Viridiplantae > Streptophyta > Magnoliopsida > Proteales > Platanaceae > Platanus > Platanus orientalis. The sequence continues at coordinate 6,629 of JAOXJP010256834.1, read as the reverse complement.
TCCTTTTCCTGGCCTTTAGAATCAGGTTGTGGAACTGGAATTAGAGAAGATATATGAATCTGAACTTGTTCGGCCCATCGTTTAGCTTTGGCATTAAAAAGTGGAGTTATTTGAGTTAATGTAGGCTCCAAAAGAAGAAGTGTTAGTTCCTCCAAATAGGCCATTGTAGAAGTCATTGTCAAATCCATTCTATCCATAGTTCCCATCATGTGATCAAAATCCTAAACCATATTTCCCGGGACTCGACCAAATAGAACTAGCTGAAAAAAAACAAGAGCTTTGATACCAAAGTTGATGTAAGATAATCCCAAAAGCCTCACAATAATTGTCAAACTAAGGATGCAAAAGCAAAATTTCAAGAATAAAATTTAAAAACACAAGTAGCCACAAAATTGGATAATCAGCAAATTGAATAACAAAAAAGAAGTTAAAAGTACTGAAAACAACAAAGGAGAAGCAAATAGGCAGAAATAACCCAAGGGGGTATTTCTATAATTTCTTGAGAGAATCCCGAAATTACAAAAATAGCCCTACTGATGCATCAAAAAATTCTAAAATTTCTATAGTATATTATGACGTTTACAAGGGTTCTACAATTCAAATTTCAATGAATTTAGACAAGTTTTGATTTATCAAATCATTGAATAACTTGAAAGATCCTTTAATGGAGGTCATATGAAAACAGCAAAGAATCTTTTAATTTTAAGAGAGAAAGAAGAGGGGAATCAATGCAATAAGTGAGGGATTTTGTAGGGGAACCTTAGGGGATCAAAGCCCTATATGAAAAGAAGAGGAAAGGAGGATTTAAGGGGCAGCGATTTTAAGAGTATGATACCCAGAAAATTTCAGCAAAGCAAACTCAATAATGGAGTTAATTTTAACATAAAAAGTTCTGCAGAAATTAATAATGATCAAAAGATGTAATAGAGGATTGATTCAATGAACAAGAACTACTAAAACAAAGATCAAATTACCTGATTTGAGGTGTACTATTTATACCGTAAGTAGGTCCAGAAATTCAGCCGTGAAGCTCCAAATTCTGCAGTCCAAATCTTTAATAAAAGCAACCTGAATCTCCCACTTTAAATATGGTTGCAGTATGGAAGCAAGAGGGATTGGAGATGAAGATAATGAAGGAGGAGATCTGGAAGAATGAAGAAGAAGATCAAGAAGGAGAAGAGGAGGAAACAGAAAGAAGGGATAGGGAGTCCATGACTACACCTATGGAAGATAGAGGGGAGCCAATGTGGCATCAAGAGAGGAGAGACAGAGAGAGCAAAAAGGCCCATGGCCCACCTCTGGGAACACCCAATATTCAAAACAATTCTTTATTCTTCACTTTACTGAAATCGTTAGGGGAGCTGGCCTTTAATAGACTTAAAAACTTACACAAATTAAAAAGTTTCTAATAAAAGAAACTTCTAAAAGAACTTGTTCCCTAAGTAATTCTAAAATCTTAACTTACTAAAACTTAATTTCCTAAAAGTCTAAACTACTAAAAACCTTGGAGACTCAAAGTGGTCAACCAGCCTTCTAGTGGGGCCTATTTAATGACTAAGACCTTCCACTACAAGACAAAATACATGTAGGACGACCAGCCCATACAAAGACCACTTAACCATTGGCTTTTAAGCCTTATTACAACCATACCCTTCCCTTGCATAAAGAAAATCCTAAACTACCCTTGGCTAAAATGCCATGTTACAAAAACACCCACCCCTTACAAAATCTAAATTAACCCCACATAACATTCAATTTAAATTTTTCCCTCTTATGTAGGGGCACATGAGTTTACTAATGTTGTCCGCATTAGTTTCTTAGTGTCATGCTCAATAATGGCTATAAGCAATGTCAAGCGGATCATACTCTCTTTGTAAGGCATCAGAGAGGAAAGGTGATACCTCTCATTTTATATGTGGATGATATTATTGTTACAAGTAATGATCAGTGTAACATCAAAACCCTGAAAGGCTTCCTAGGCAAGGAGTTTGAGATTAAGGATTTGAAGCTTCTCAGATACTTTCTTAGGATCGAGGTTGCTAGATCCAATGATGGAATCTTCTTATCCCAACACAAGTACGTGCTAGATTTCCTCCAAGACTTTGGGATGTTAGGGTGTAGACCTTGTGAGACTCTCATTAAGTATAATCACTGTTTGCAAGCAAATGAGGGCCACAGACTTTTTAATATTGATCAATATCAGATATTGGTAGGCAAACTTATTTACTTGACTTTGACTAGACCGGACATTTCTTATGTTATTGGGCTGGTTAGTCAGTTCATGCATGTTCCCACGACATTATATCTTGAGACAACATACCGTATTTTGCGTTAATTGAAGAAGAGTCCAAGTCAAGGGCTTTGTATGATAGGCAGAAGGATCTAAGAGTTGAAGCCTTTATAAGTGCTTATTGGGTTGATTTTGTGGATGATAGGAGGTCCACCTCAGGCTATTGTACCTTTGTTAGGGGTAACCTAGTTACTTGTCACAACAAAAAATAGCTCGTTGCAGCACAATCGAGTGTTGAAGCCGAATTTAGAACTATGGCTCATGGGATATGTGAGATGTTTTGGATCCGTGGCTTCTTAAGAGAGTTGGGATTCAACTCCCAAGATCCTATACAGTTGTATTGTGACAATGAAGCTACCATTGGTATTTCCCACGACCTTGCCCAACATGATAGAACCAAGCACATCAAAGTGGATAGGCATTTCATCAAGGAAAAGTTATAAACCGAGCAATTTTGTATTTCCTTTGTGAAGACTGAAGATCAATTGGCTGATGTATTCATAAAAGGCCATATAGTCCTAGTTTGAATAGTATTGTTGGCAAACTTGGTATGCATAATATCTACATACCAACCCGAGGAGGAGTGTTTTATTGCATGGATATATGGGGTTATACATGTAAGGGTTCATATGTCTTTGTTGGGTATACTTGTAAATACCCATAGATGTATTCTTTTTCCTTTTGATATGTGAGAGGTGTCTTTACACTCTCCATACGTATTCTTCCTCAAATCTCTCTTCTTCTCTCTTTTTCTTCTTCCTCTTCTTCTTCTTGAAACTCTAACACATCAACGAACACAAACTACAAAAATCTACTGAAATTAATATACCCCCCTTAAGAGGAACATTGTTTTCTTCTCGGAACACTCGAGGAATCAGGTGCAAGTCCACAACAATGCACACACATACTGATGTAGGACCACAAAGAAATGATCTTGTTCTTTAATACCAAATAAAGATAAAACAAATAACAAAACAAATAAAGAAAAGTAAAGGAAGAGAAGAACCTAGGCAATCACACTTAGGGTGTCAAGGCAATCACACCTTGGGTTGGAGGCAATCACACTTCTAAGAGCTTTAACAATTTGCTTTACAATAATCAATCTTCAATTTTATTCATTGGGTTTGGAGCATTTAAATAGATTACAAGCTTTGATAGTTTAGAAACTATCATACAATAAATTAAAAACTACTTTAAAGAAATAGAAATTAACCTTTAAGGTAAATTTTTAAATCACAATCTTTCCAAAATTTAGAAAGATTTTTTTCACCTACCTAATTACCTTATAAACCAAAAGATTTACTCAAAATAGAAACTAAATAAAGTTGTTGTTAAGACTTCCTAAAACATATCAAATAGAACTTACTAAAAACTCTATTCTTGTCACTTACTGAAATCCTTGCAATAATTTGATCATAATTTTCCAAAATCACATTGGATTTCCAAAATCATGGACTCACTGGAAAGGTAACTGAATAACCTTTCAAATGACACCACAATCAAGCCAAACGAACAAGTAGTGACCTTCCAAAATAGGGCCTAAAGAAAAGTGACGGAAATAGATATTTCACTTTCCTAAAAAGTAAATGAAATCTATTCTACTTGGAAGCAACTAAAAAAAACCCCAAACTAACTACTAAGAAACTAACTTACACTAACCTAAAATTGACAAAATTAAAAATTATCTCCATACAAAAATATTAAACCCAAAATACCCTTACATAAACCCATCAAATTTAAACATGGGTTATTTAACAATCCACATCATATACACGACTCTATGACTCCAAGAGAATATTTTTATTTCTATAGGGATTCAAATTTCTGACCTAGCTTGGCTCTGATACCATTTTAAGAGGAAATTAACCAATTATCACAAAACCTTAAGGTGTTAGTAGATACGAGAATTAATATACTTCAACAATACTAACATGTATAGATGAAACCACATCATAGATCCTCACCAAATCACAATTGAATCCCCATCAACAACTAATAGTTAAAGGATACCACTTCAAAGTCTTAGCCCTTGAAGGAGTTGCATTCGTCATCTTCTTGTCCTCTCCCCACCCCCTACCCCCAAAAAAGGAAGGATTCTCAGTTCACTACTTGTAGAAAGACCACCAAGCCTTAATTGGATTCCCCAAGAGGGATTCAAGTAACCATTATCATGATGGAGAGTGGGCGATCAAGCTACTTTCCACTCCATATGACATCATAACCCTTGCTAACACTTTTATAGTCTTAGGAGGCAATGATAGAGGGGATGCAATATCTTAATCTTCTCAATAATGTTGATCTAAATAGAGAATATATCCACAAAGTTTCTCAGAAATGGACTTAATGAAAGACAATTGGTTGCCAAAAAAATTCCAGTCTCCCTAGCCATCTTGCAATGGGATGCATAAATGATTAAGAGACTGTCTTCCTTACACAGCATACGAGATAGGGAGAGAGGCTTTGTTCTTTCACAGCAAATCTCAGTGTTTATCTTTAGAGGGCACCATCCAAACAAGTGCCTTGGACTTCAAGGACTATTAGGCCTAAATGTTCTTGAGAAGGAAAGATGAAGACAAAGGGAAATTAAAGATTTGAGAAAGTACTTGGGGGAAAACAAACTACTTGGCTACGGATAACATGTTTGAGTCAGCTTAAGATGGAGAAAGATAAAAATCCTTTAAACTTTTCTAAGAGAGCGGAGAATCTTTGAAATTAGTATTCCTAATGACTATTAAATCACAATGTAATGAAGGATCAGAAGGTGAAGAGAAGCCAGTCCAGAGGTTAACTTTGGCCTCCAATGAAAGATACAGTGGGAGTCGTGGGACTACTTCTGTACAAATTTTCTCTCTCTGCTTTCACTAATACACTGCTAGGATCCCCTGGTATAATTTCACTCAAATTTTGAACTGTTTCTTTTGATATAGGTCCAAATGTGTTGCACTGAGTTTTGTAGACATCTTAACAATACGCTATTGTAGTAATTGACAAGCTGGAAAATTTACTGAATGGTCAAGGGGCTTGTTGCAGCGACATCTTTCCATTCTCAGTGAACACAGATGATGCAGAATTGTTTGGGATTGAACCACCCGTGGGCATGGGACCAAAATATCATGAAAAGGTAAAGATTAAACTGCTGAAAATTAATCAAGCTTAGAAGATCTCAATTCTGAAAAATCTGGACAACAGATGAAAACCCAACTATAACTTCCATGTGGTAATGCAGGGCTGCCTAGGGATAGGCGTAAACAAGTACAAGAAAGAGAATTTAAATTAAATCAAGAACACAAAACATAGAATCTACAGTAAAATGAGAAAAATGTCCTCTAAGAAGGGAAAGACATGAAAATTTACACAGGCCTAGTTTAAGATTAGAGGAACTAGTGTGTAAAATTTCAGCTCAATCGGATAACTCTAGGTATAGAACTTTATATAAAACACAATCTGCTGCAGAAATTTAATGCAGAGAACTCAATCCAGAATAGGGAATAATTCACAGAAGTTAAAATTAAAAAAAACCTGGAAAGAAATCAAACAAAAGGGCTGATTTGAAAGGGGCGATTTACCTAGTAAACTAACGCATTAAATTTGAAAGAAGAGAAAATGGGACACAAGAAGAGATATCAAGAACAGAGATATTTAAATGGACTTCACAGATTTAAATGAGGATTCAACTAGAGGAGAAAACCTGATAAAAGAGAAAGCTGAATACCTTTAGTTGAAGGGTCGGAATTAGCCAATTTAAATGGCCCAGAAAACCCCACTGTGACCCTTGCACCACAATATAGATCTTCAAAAAACCAGCAGCTTGACTGCCTTTACATGGCTATCAGTTCAGCCGATTAGATTACACAAGGATGTTCCACAGATTGATATCAAAGTAGAATAGAAGAATAAAGAAGGATAAAGTAGAAGAAGGATTAGGGAAGAAAAAGGAGAAGAATAGAGAAGATGATCAAAGAGATCAATTGAGAAGAGAGGGAGGGGAAAACTAGAGGCTTAACCTCTAGGGTTCACAGCTCAACCTTGAGACAAGAGGAAAAAAAAACCACAAATTTTGTTTCAAATCTTCAATCCCCCAATACACATGTCAACCACTATATTTAAAGATTCTACGACAGAATAATTTAGAAGTTTCTAAAAATAGAAACCCAGCCCTACTTAGACTCTTTAACTAAAGACTTTCCTACTAATACTTTCTAAAAACAAAACATGCTAAAACTTGGTCTTAAAAGGGAACCCTTCTAGAAACCTTATTTTGACCTTCTTAACCTACTAAAAAAGACATTTTACCCTTTGATGTAGGATTCCAATTAGAGTAGTCCTACAAGGTAAAGAA
>JAOXJP010256823.1:0-21423 GCA_025762735.1 Platanus orientalis | reverse complement strand
TGTGTGTGTGTGTGTGTGTGTGAGAGAGAGAGAGAGAGAGAGAGAGAGAGAGAGAGAGAGAGAGAGAGAGAGAGAGAAGTGTGTAAGCATTTGGGATGTGGCTTATTTTCTAGAATAGTGAAGTTGTTTCTGTGGCTCCGTGGCTTTTCCTTAGTTTGGGGTTTTCCATATAAATTGTGTGTCTTGTGGTGTTTTTTGTGTTTGCTTTTATTTTTCTGTGATTATTATTGCATCCTACAATCCTTCGTTAGAAGGGTTTCTATCCTAACAATTCATTCTAGAGTTCTTTTATGAAGTGGACCACCAGAATTTAAGTTGCTGGGAATCAATCCTTCGGGTAGTTCTATTTGGAAGATTGAAAGACGATATAGCATATGGTGTGATTACAACGACTACAAACTTTAAGAAGATTTCTTTACCAGCTCGGGTTATGAGGTTGCACTTCCAAATTTGCGTTCTGTTTGATATTCTATCATTGATGTACCAAAAAAAGATCTATTTTGTATAGACCCAAGCTGGAAACAAAAACTAACAAATGATACAAAAGCTCATAAAATAATCTGATTTAATGTATAAAAAATAAATAAATACAAAGAATATAAGGAGAATAACATTTACACACGAAACAGTACTCGGGGTATCAGTTCCCTTTGTTTCTAAAAAATAAAATAAAAAAAGAAAGAAAAACAATAAAAGAATACTCTAAGCAATACAAGACTAAATTCCAAAATTAACGAACCCAACAAGTTTACATGTCACTCGCACTTCAAATCCTGGATATCCTTGCTCGCCAAATGAATTGTCATTGTGCAGTTCATTTCCGTGGTCTTGCGTTTCTTCATTATCTTCATCAAATGCACTTTCCCACTCAACTTGGCATGGCTGCTTAACGTCAAAGTCCCTGAATTGATATCAGTGATCAAGCTGGGAACACCCGACAGCCAGTCGGAGGTCACTTCCATTGTAACATTCACCCGCCGCGTGCTTCGCGCCTTAGCACGCCCCTTGGGAATCACAGCCTCCCCGACGGTCATGCCCCCGTAGGAGAGAGTTGCCGTGCTGTTGTCGAATTTATAGTGACCAAAATTGGTATTCTTGATGGTAACTTGGGCGATCAGTGTAAAGCTAAGGGACGATGATGCTGCAGTACTGTCATTGCTGAGGTTCTGGACCGTGACAGAACTCAACTTAACATCAGGAGTTTTGTTTTTTAGAACGGTGAAGCCCAACACACCGATTATTATAAGCTGAAACACGACCCCTGCAGCAATATAAGCTAAACATTTGATTTTTCGCTTCCGGTGGAGCTCCTTGGACTGCAAGGTTGCAGACTCTTCATCACTTTTGGCAATGGGTGCCAAGGGATAGACCTGATCTCTCTGAGCCATATTATCTATTTTTGGAAGAGAGAGATGGAATTACTTCGAAATGAAAGTAAGGTGGACGACGAGCTCCTTTCTCTAAGATAAATTCAGAGCGAGGGAGATTCGTTGGGATGGTTTGGAGATAGGGATCGTCATCTACTATATATAGATAAAATTGCAGAGTGAAGAAAAGTTGTATGGATTTACTAAGTCCACACGGTGTGTTTGTGTTGAATAGCTACAAAATGTATCCGTTTCGTCGCGCAGATTTGACTGACGGGGCAGTCTTCAATATATATATATATATTTTTTTTTACTTTATTTTCTACCGATATTGACTATGTGGCAGCCTTGAATCGATTCCCTTTATTTTCCGTTGTATCGTTATGATTTTATAATAGTCAAAGAAACTTCTAAAATGTCTATTGCGTTGTGGCCTTTCCTTCGTGGTTTCCTCTTACTCTCTTAGTCTCGCCTTGACGCCACTACTTGTCAATGGATGAAGAAAAGGCTGTCAACTAGCTGCCTACGCTTAGCTTCTGTCCAACGTGGTATTCGATCAGCTTAAGACGAATACAAATGCATCTATATCCAATTCGTTTAATTATTCATTCTGAACACACATTCGCTTTGGATAAATATTCATATTCATTTAAATTGATATATTATATCTTTACACTATTATTCTAAATAAAATGATACACATTAGGATAAAATAAAATAAAAACATTAAATTATATATCTTTTTTTTTAAGTAAATAAATCTGTATTAATAAAAAAAAAAAGGTTACAATTTAGAGTATATACGTTAGTTTGCATCTTTTCTAATTATTGCCTCTTGAAGATCAAGAGTAAAATCTGTGGGAGATACAATAATTTCATTAGTAACTTGCACCCAGTTTGCTAAGCAATCTGCTGGTTGATTTGTTTCGATCTCACCAAACTTGTTCAATCCTCCATTTAATCTAGGGGTGGCAATTCGTGTTGGCAGATTGGGTGGTTTGTGTCGTTTTGAGATAAGGGTATAGGACTATAAGGTTTAACCCTAACCTGACCCATTTATTAATTGTGTCAAAGTGAGTCAACCCATTTTGACCCAAAACACGTTTATAATCAACCCTAACCCACTTATTTTGTGTTAGGTCTGTGTCAAGTTCATGGGTTAAGTGGTAATTCATGATGACGGACCATATTCGTGTCATGTTAAGTTAAAGGGTATATGACTATATGGCTCAACTCTAACATGACCTGCTTTGACCCGAAACACGTTTATAGTAAACCATAACCTAGTTATTTTATGTTTGGTTCGTGTCGGGTTCACGGGTCGTGTCAAATATTGTCACTCCTAAATTAATCCCTTCAAGAGGCTTTTGAATTTTCCTTTTTAAGATAAGATCTCTCCAAGGAGTATCACTACAGGAAACTTGGTTTGTTTCGATGCATTATTATCGACGGTCATTAAACATCGTTGCAAATATATTAATTTTTTTACGCTTAATGACGTCTGTCAATAATAATGCGTTAAATTTATATGTTTATTTCAACGTTATAATTAACCATAGATATAAGCGCTGAACTCCTCTTAGCATCTTTCATCTTTATAATTACTAGGTCCATATTATCTTTCGTAATGTTTTTGCCATCATCTTTACCTCCATTCTTTAGTTAATGACACCAAAATCTTTAATATATTCTTCTTCTTCTTCTTCTTCTTTATGGTGTTCTAGTCTCTACTCTTATTGTTATTACTAGCAATCCCATTCCTCTCCACTTCTCTTACTCACTCCATGTTTTTAACCCCAAAATATGTGTCACCACTCAAAACCTTAATTTTCTAACAAAAAGTGTAATCAAATTTACCTATATTCGTATCCAATATTTGTTAAAGTAAACACATATGAATACTGATCCTAATTTTTAATATTTGCAGTGTTGAAACACAAAAAAAATACCATGACTGTACATATAATTAGTCGTGCACAACTGACAAGTTGCCCACAAAGGCATTCGCAATACCTAGCAAAGTCGTGCGACTACTATATTTAGTCGCTCACAGTGAGAAGTTTACATGTGGTAGGCTGTGCAACTGACACATCCAGTCATCGGCAGTCTCGTACGAATAATCATATAAAGAGAAATCTATAGTCGCGCATCACGGCACTAAGAATTGGAATCCAACTCCAACTCTGCCAATAAAGGTTGTTTTGCATGGCCATGATATTTGTAGACTCCTTGTACATCCAAAAATCTTATTGAAGTATAATCTCACACAAAAGAGGACCCAATATATACAGGTTTATGGGATAATACATTCCCACACCAAAGGGGATTCTTCATGCAACAAGGAGTTGTTTTCCACAAGGACTAGTTCAACTCACCCATATATCTATATATACCAGCTGAGTGCTTGAAATTAGCTCTCTTTGCACTATGATATTGGTACTCTTAAAGTTTTTAAGTTTTAATTCTCAAGTTCAAGGTAAGTGGAAGTACTTTATTTTCTCCATTGTCTTCAAGTCTGCTACAACAGTAACCATTTCTCTTTAAGAAGGCCGCAAGTTTATCAAACCTCTATAACATCCTTTCAAGAAGACATCATAGAAGCTTAAATCTTGAAGATGTTCATGGTTGGGTAAGATCAATTGTAAAACTCAGTTTTGTACTTGAAGTAAGTCTTGTAAACTCAGAGAGTCAATAAAAGAGTCAAAGTTTCATCTTCTTTATCTCCCTCTTTTTTCACTATTTTATGCAACTTTTTCTTATTTTACAATTTATGCAACAAAAAGATAATCAGAGGTTTGCTACCCATACGCAACGGTAATTAACAAGTTCTTTCCAAAAAGCTTGGAGTAATTGTTTCTCACGTAAAATAATAAACTAACCCTTTAAAGATTGGGTAATTTGAGTATCAAATTTCCCTGATTCACCACCAACAACATTTGGTATTACAAAATTGTGATACGCCCAGTGGAACATTATTTTCCTCTCATCTTTCTTTAAGTTTCATTGTAGTAATAGGTGCATTATCTCCTGCCAGGATCCCAGCAAAATTATAACCTTAGAGGCTCCTCTTGGTGTCCTATGAAGTCATTCTGTTACCTCTCCATAAGACCAAAATCATGGGTTGTGACTCTTGTCTCCCGACCATCTAATGTGGTTGCAATGACCCACCCCCTTGTAGGAGGATTTGTCTTATCAGAACATCCACAAGCAACTTAGAAAGCCCACACCCTGATAGGAGGGATTTCTTTGCTTCCATAAGTTGTTGTTATGGTGATGCCAATATCCATCAAAGATAGTGCTCCTGCGCCACATGGGAAAACCACTTGTAAGAGTGCAACTCCCACTACATCTCCTTTGGTTTCAACCAAAACAAAGGGTTATGCTACCCAAATTACTATAGGAAATATGAAAGTAAGATGAGTGGTTAAACCTGAGCCAAATGTACAAAGGAATGCCTTTTTAGACTTAAAAAAAACACCAACTTACAATTCAGTCACATCTGACATTCTTCAATCACAGACCACCACATCCGTGACTGTCAATTATAGTCACACACCACCAGTTAGTCGCACAATAATGGTCAGTCGTGACAGCCAGTTAAGTTGTGCATGACCAAGTAGTTATGGTAGCTAGTCCAGTCACGACAGGATGATCAGTCACAATTTCCTGACCAGTCGTGCACCTCAGTTCACATCATTATAACTAGTGTTTCCAAAGTATTGAATCAAAACTCATTGAAAACACTTATACCTATTGAGGGTAATAAGGACAATGAAAACATGAATGTCAAGAGGACTAAATAAAAAAAATGACCTACAATAAATTGAAACCTAAAAATGCACGTAACATAAACTCACGAATGAAGAGATAAGGTTTAGAAAAGAATAGGAGACAAACATCTACACTATTGAGACTCTCCATGTCTTGCATTGCCAACATTTGACCCAAGCAAGGGTTGCTTTCTGAAACATGATGTTATTCTCTTGATTTAAACGTCTCATAGATGAGAGCTTGTAAAATTACATGGAACCTCTTCCTAAATTATCAAATAAGGATACTCTTGACATGATGGACAAACACAAATACAATCCTATTAGGGGTAAGGGTTCTAAAGTCAGGAGGAAGAGAAATGCTACTCAAAGAAGAATGGATAAGCACTACAACAAAAATGGTTTTTAGCAGCATATTTTAGGAATCGTTTTTGTACAAGGTTTAGTATTATTCAATGTTTCTATCAAAAATTACTGCTAAAAGGGTTAAATGATAAAAATACCCCTTTTATACAGCGTTTTCAAAACACTCTAAAGAATGTGTCCAAAAAAAGGGTTTATACAGTCTTTTTAAAATGCTTCTTATTTATTTCCGTAAAAACGACATTAGGAGTGTAAGCATTTTAAAAACGTGTCTTAAAGTCGCGCAAAAAGACATTTAACTAAAATGCTTCTAATAGGCACACACATAATCCCTGTTCCCGCATTCCCTTTCTCCCTTCTCGTTGTTCTCTTCCTCTCTTCCCATTCTCTCCTCTTCTTCTCCACGCTTCCACCGGCGTTTTCGTGCCCACCTACCCGGCTTCCTTCTCCGAAGCAGCATCTAACGGAGGGAAATTGGTACATGTGTTCCTTAATCCACTTTCCTTTTGTCTCAGTTTTTTAATTTTTTGAGAGACTACGTTCCAGAGCCTTCTTCCTCTCTCTCTCTAAATCCGTTCCCTCTCCCCTTTTCCGTCTTCCCGCATTCCAGACCCTTCTTCCTCTATATCTCTCTCTCCATTTCATCTTCCCGCTTCTCTCTATCTCCGCTCAGTCTTTCTTCTTCCCACTTCTATCATTTGTTCTTCTCCTCTAAAAACCCTAACTCCTCTCCTCCTTTTTTGTGAATGAGGGTGTTGTAGATCAAACATCAATCCTATATGTTAGGCTTGATAGATGAAGGCATATCATGGGATTAAGAAGAGTTTAGCCGTCGATTAGGACGGAGGATTCTGTAACAAGGTGAGGGTTTTTTTTTTTATTTTTTTATTTTTTTAATTTAATTTTTCCTTGTACAATCTATTTCTTTTCCTTTTCCTTTTTACTCAAGCTTTTTCTTCTTCTTTTCCGAGGCATGCAGAGCTTTTGCCCTAATTAGTGTTGATTTTATTTATTTATTATTTTTTTAAAATTCTTAAATTCTTCTCCTCTTCTTTCTACTCGATTCTTCCATGTTCTAGACTCTTCCTCTTCTCTCAAACGCCCATTTTAGTTTGGTTTCACAACTTCTGAATACATGTGTGTGTTGATTTAAATCTCTTAGCTTTAGATTTGTGCCGAGTGCAGCTATTGGTCTTTCTTTTCTTGGTGTTTTTCTTCTATGACCGCAGCACTAGAACTCGTTTTAGGTAAGTGCCTTGAAACCTTTCATAGTGGTTTTTGTTGTTTGAGGTTTAAGACATATCTCTTGAGTTTTGTTGTTATTTAAGTTTTCTGTTACAGGGGAGGTAAATCGACAAAGGATTTTTGAGCTTTGAGGCATAGATCTAGATTCCTGTTTCAGCCGGTAAGATGTATTGTCTTTGAAGTGGAAATTAACTCAAATGAAACCCTAACCCTATAATCAAGTCTTCCTATTTGGATCGACGCTATCTGGATGACAATTGGTTTGTTTGTTTGTTTGTTTGTTTTTCTCTTCATTGATTTTTCTTTCTTTGATTTGGGTGTTGTTTATCGCTAATTATTCAAATGAATTTCTTTTATTAGATTTACAATTGACATAGTTTGAATTTACACAATATTGAACCATTAATGTTTTCCCCGTTTGCCTAGTTCTTGGATCTTACAGCACCTAAAGCTTAGGTGGGCTCCTGTGTTAGCAACCCCTTGGAATCTAAACATGTTGAACTTTTTTTTTTTTTTTGCCCCTTTATTCTTCTAAAGCATCTTGCCATGGTTCTACCAAGTTATTGATGGCAGCCTATTATATTGCTAGATTATAATAGCTTCCATGGATAGGAATGGTGATGGGGCTGCCAGTTTTGAAGACTTCAGACTCATTGTCAACTCCCTCCTTTAGTTCGTCTCCCTTCTCTGTCATAAATATGTATGCTACATAGGTAATAATATGCATCAAACACAAACAACAAAAAATTATGTATCAAGTGTTTCTCTTTGAATAAAGAATCTTAATAAGCTTTAGACGTGAGAAAATATGGTGATTTCTTGTAAGGCAAGTAGTTTAACACATAGTTTTGAGAACTGGACTAGTCATTGAACTGGTAAAGTGGATGTTCAGTCCAATCAAGTTCGATCTTGGTTTCCATGGTCTAACCACGATTCGCTTCAAACATATTAAAATGTAATAAAATATCAAAAAATAATACAATTCATAATACATTAGAAAGCTTAATAAGAAATTACACTTGAGATTAATTTATACTAATTAAAATTAAAAAATTAACACATAAATAACTAATTAATATCATGATTAACATATGCTTAATGCCTAATCAAGAGACGATTGACATAATTAAAATAAGAGATGGGACACATTATTGCATCATAAAGCAAAACTACACCAAGATGGAAAGGTCGCGTTTTCTAATTTTTTATTATTTTGTTAAATAATAAAAACTGATTGATTTTATTAGTACCAGGTTCATAAAACCTTTTTTTTTTTTTTTTCCTCAGATTATAGTTTTAAGCTTCTACATAACTGTGTAGGGTGTCAATTCAGTCAAACCGGTTCAGACTGTCCAGTATGGTCCGGTTTCCAAAACTATGGTTAGACAGCTTACCCAAACAAAAAAAAAATGGTAGTTAAACATACATTGGTAAATGGCACAGAACTTCATATTTTCTTCAGTTAATAAACTTGCCAAGAGGACATCTAAGGTACTCCCGGTAGACCCAAATGACATTCAACAACTCTAATACATGTAAAAATGGTGCACATGAAATGGGGTTATGACCCACCATTTGATGGGTGGCATCTGGATCTCCCATACAATGACAATTGATATGATTAGACAAAATTAACACATCTGATCTGCAAACATCTTCGTTGGTCCAGATTGGAATATTACAAACATCAACTATTGGCTCTATTTTGGGTCCAAGAGATATGGTTTGGGCCCATAAAGTGTGGGATGCATGCACTGGGATGAGGATGGTAAACCGTAGGGATGGAACACGGATTTGAAACTAACTTTTTATAAACCGTCCAGTATTGGAAAGGGGTACACTGGATTGGGAACATGGGCCAGTTCTTTCATCTAGATCATCCTCGTACAGTACCATGTGTTGAATTTCTCCGATGTGAAAGGCAACCATTGTATTTTTTATTCACTGAAAGAAGGGATACTTCAATAAGGTAGCTTCTGAACTATTTCATCATTTTTTTTTATGCATCATAGTCGTTTGGTATATTGTTGAATACTTGGTGATTGTGTCATGCAACATTTTTGAATATTTATGATGCCACAAAAATAATGCCCCATTTTCTCACAGGAAAAAAATAAACATATTACTATTATCCATTACCACACCTTTGCCAGACGCATAGATGCCAATATTTATGAGTTTCCCTATATAGAAGAATTTTTGTAGTTCTTCCACATTGTAAATAATAATCTGATTTCTGGTTAATCTACATTAAGATTCAATAAAGAATCCTTATTATCTAAAATTCTTCATGGTATCAAAGCGGGGCGATCTCGCTTGGTAGTCCACTTTCACCTTGTTCTTCGGTGGGCCGTGGCGCCCCCGGGCCTTGATGCTGTTCAACGGCCCCCTCTCCCTCTTAAGCTTCTGCCCTTGCTAGGTTTAGGGTTTCTCCAATCCCTTAAACCTAGGAAGAGAAGTTCGAGTGTATTGCGAAGCTTCTCCTTTTTCCTTATGCTATAAGAATTTATTTGTTACTCAATTTTTTCATGAGAATCATTGACTTCCTTCAAAAGATTATCTTATAGAACCTGTTCACGCTGTTTGGCAACAGTAAGGTCACCATTCAATGCCTCTAGTTCAGATTGATACTCATGCACTAGGTTTTCTACACTTCACAACGCATACACAAACTCTGGTAAGTGCATATCATCTTCTTTAAGGGGTCATGAGAAGACTCCGACAATGGATCTTTGTATATCACAAGACACCAATCAGAACTGGGGGTTTCATGAGAGAGAACAGTAACAGCAGTAGTAGAAATGGAATCCAGCCTTTGTTTCCTTGAAGGAGGAGTTCCAAGAATCATCTCTGCCACACTCGCTCTCTCGCTTTGAAATTGGAAATCAGAGAGTAGAAGACCCTTTATACTGCCCATTTCATATTCTCGACTTCCTTCTATTTCTGTATTCTTGACCTCTGCGTTATGTGCTATTAGAGAGAGAGAGAGAGAGAGAGAGAGAGATGTAGAACAAAACTCAGAAGTGGTTTTGTGAGTTACACACAAGAACGGCAAAAAGCTCTAGTAGGAATCATGAGCCCCAAGATCGGAATTGTGTGAAATTTGGTGAGCTTAAGCGAAATTTTGCGAAGATCATAACTCATAGCATGAGCACCGCCACTTTTTTCATAAATTCCTTTGTTTAAGCCCTCAAATCAACATTTTTGCTATTTTTAGTAATTTTCTTTTTCGCTATAACTTTCTATTTAGGAGTCAGAATAAGATCCCGTTTGTTCTGGGATGTTTCCTAGTGAAAGTAGTATTTGATTTTGTTAGTAACTCTTTTTTGCTATTTTTGGTAAAATTTGCCAAATTAGCCTAATTTCGTGTCTAACACGAATTAGGGTTTCTTTTCTCTATTGAAACCATTATAGCCTTCAAGGCAGTTCAGTTTTTTGATTAATAAAAGTTTTAGAATGAGTTTCTCTTTCTTGGTGAAGTTTAGGGTTTTTTCCCAACAAAGGAGACGATG
The DNA here is from genome assembly GCA_025762735.1 of Platanus orientalis. Taxonomy (NCBI): domain Eukaryota; kingdom Viridiplantae; phylum Streptophyta; class Magnoliopsida; order Proteales; family Platanaceae; genus Platanus; species Platanus orientalis. The sequence continues at coordinate 11,166 of JAOXJP010256823.1, read as the reverse complement.
TGTTCTTCTCCTTACTATTCCGCTGCGTCAAATAGAAAGGTAAAAGTTCATTGATGATTAAGAGGGAGTGGGAGAGGGAGGGAGGGAAGAGTAAAGCGATTGAGAAGTGAAAGCCCAAGTACGATTTAGGCTTTTTGCATATTAAAGTTTATTAGAACCTTATATGCTTTACTAACTAAATTTACTAACTAGAATGGCAGTCATGAATGACATGCACAAAGAGAGGAGCCTCATATACCACAAGCCCTGCCAGGCATAAACAGTAAATTGGTGAACTACAACCATAAGTGAAGATAATTTTAGTGATGAGGAAGTGGATACCCTTGCTTTGGAACATGGCGGTGGGTGACCAAATCGTGATTACATGCTCAAGGTCAATTTATCTACCTTCAATAGTCAAATTACATATTGAAGATTTTCTTGATTAGGCTTTTAAAGTCGAAAGATTTTTTGAATGTATGAAAATCCCATTAAAAAGAAGATAAAATTGATGGCATATAAATTAAACGGTGGAGCTTTTGCATGGTGAGATCAACTTCAATTCATGTATACCCAGGAATCAAAAACACTTATACGCACATGGAGAAAAATGAAGCAATTGATAAAGGCAAGATTCTTACCACTTAGTTATGATCAGGTATTATTTTAAGAATATCAAAATTTTCGGTAAGGATTTTGAGTAGTGAAGGATTATGCCGACAAATTTTATTGCTTGTCTGCATGTAATGATTTGGTGAAAACTAAAACACAATTAGTAGCAAGATTCACCAGTGTGTTACGTCATTAGGATTGAATTGCTATGCAATTGATTTGGACTCTTAATGTAGTTGTTAAGTTTACAACAATGGATGAATCACCATTGAATCGGTCTTCCAACAGGGATGCACGAAAGGGTGGCAAACCCATTATAATTGAAATGTCACATGAGTTATCATTAAGTCTTGGTAAAAATTCTTAGAGAAAAGACTCATACATATGTAAATATAACTCGAGAACTTGTTAGTGGCACACCAAAATCAAATAATTCCATTGATGGTCAAGATTATTCTAAAAATCCATATGCTCCACTTATCCCAATCAAGTGTTATTGATATGTTAAATTTACTCATAGATTTAACCAATGCCCTCAACACCATGTGTCTAATTTGACAATGCACAATGAAGAGAAAAATGATGATAAATCAGAATGGCATAGAGATAATGATGAGGATTTTAGGAATAACCATGAAAAAAAAAATTAATGGACTTATGAAGATGATAGATCGATTCTTGTTATAAAGAAATTGATGTATACTCACAAGGAAGAGCCAAAGTTACAACATTACAATATTTTTAAACCAAGTGAATAGTTAGTAATTGGATTTGTGGTTGAATCATAGATTGTGTGTCAGTAATAAGAATATTGTGTCTAAGTCCATGGTTGAAAAATTATAGTTAAAAACAGAAAAGCATCCTATACCATTGTCTGGATTAAAAAGGTCAACAAAATTGAGGTAACCGAACAATACCAAGTTTCATTTTCAAAAGTAAATTTTATAAAGATGAAGTGTTATGTGATGAGGTGGATGTGGAGGAATGCCATATGTTATTTGGTAGGTTTTGACAACATAATGTTGATTTAACTAATAAAGTCAAACATTATATATATATATATATATATATATATATATATATTACATGAATTGTAAAAAAAATTTACTTTCCCCTATATGAAATGAGAGGTGGCCAAAGCTTATAGGTATGAGCTTAGCAACAAAAATATGGCATTATGGCTGAAAGAATACAAGCAATACATGAAGATGTTAAGAATTGAGAAATTTAATGCCTAGTATAAAGAATATGTTGATAAGCACAAGAGATTGAAGGTATTCATCCATGAGAGAGATATGCTAATGGTTCATCCCAGGAAAGAACGTTTTGTAGTAGGAATGTATAACAAATTGAAAAATAAAAAGTATTGACCTTATCAAGTATTCAAGAAAATTATGACAATGCCTATGTAGTTGATTTTTTTGAAGACATGGTCATTTCTCTAATATTCAATGTAGTTTATTTGTTAGAGTATCATGCATCAGAAAAGTTAAACTATCCGTAATACAACTCAAGGATGAGTTATTTCCAAGTGAAGGGGGTTGATGTAGAATATGTAACCCAAGATTTCTTAAAGGAGAGAGAGAAATTGTTAAAGAAGAAGAAACGTTGAGGATGAGGTTACCTCATTCTAATCACTTTCTACTTAGCTCTTTTATTTTATTTACTATTCTTGCTCTTATTTTATTAGAATATTTGTTATTAGATAGGGTGACCAAAAAAATAACCAGAGGAAGGAGAATCTCATTTGATTCAGATGTTATCAAGTTCTTCTACAAAAGGAAAAAAGGGTATCTCATGTTGCCATTAATGTGGAAAATTTGTAATTTTTTAGTCCAAAAAGCACATAAGAGAGGAAGATAGATTGTAAGGACATGTTTTTTTTGACTTGCTCACCATATTAACAATATAGGTAGCCTACCCTGTGTGAGAATGACAAAATGTTACTGGAGATGAGATATCTCCCCCACTGCTTTGTTCAGTATCCTTGCTGCTAGTGCTCTCTTCTTTTCTTATGTAATTAACTGGAGATTTTGTTCTCCGGGTTTTCCTGGCTTTCAGATGGAGATGAGAACTACAAAAGAATTGAGGAGGTTTTAACCAGGAAGAAGGGGAGGAATCCATTGCTTATGGGGTTTGCAGGTATATATGATGTTGTTTGGAGCATGGGAGTAAAGGGTTGTTTGTTTTGATGTTTGAGGGTTGATCATCAAGAGTTATTCGAGGTTGAATATGGTGGTTAATTGAGACTCACCAATTTCCAACAAATTGTGCTACTGGAAAAATCTTTCGTATTTGCTCGCTCATGGCCAACGGTTAAAAAATAAGGCATAACCCCTAATTACAGTGCCCAATATGAATGACTGATAACAAAAATCAAGTAGGGTGAAAGACAGTGTGTAATTTAGCCATTTTAAAAATATGTAATGTAGGATTTTTTTTCAGTCAAGGCACACATATTTGCGAGAAAATCCTCTGTATTGGAAGCAGGGTGCATTCTCTCACAGTGGGGTGTAGGCACTATATATTCACTTTTTACACCCCCTCTGAGTGGGTGCACCTTGCTCCAAGTATAGAGAATTAGGCCTATATATTGTTGGTCATCAACAAAAATTTTACATGGTCACCGGGTTAGCCCGTGAGGATTTCTGGTTCAGATTACCAAAAGGTACATGTTCGATTATACCTCTAGACCGAGGACTTTGCATAACAGAACAATTACACCCAATATGACAAAAGATAGAACTTTCATTAACTATAAAAGAACACGATATAAATCAAAGGTATACCTTTAGACAAATTACTGTAGTTCCTCTCCTAGGGTCGGGGAAGAACTTCGTTGAATCTTAATATAAGATACAATCGACTTACCTGATATAGGACTTGAGATAGACTACAAACTAGGCCTAAGCAAACTACTACAGCTACTGCTACGCTAGGATGAAGATAAATGTTTTGATATGAGATTGAATCCTTTCTTTCGTTGTTGCTTCTCCTACTTATAGGATCTTCTTCAATGGCCTCATTGTGGTCATGTCTGCCTCTAACTAATTTTTGGTTTGAGTCATGGTATTCCATTCTCTAACTAGTTTAAACTGTAGATCCTCCACTTGAGAGTCAGTTTGCCCGTTACTTGTATGTGGGACAATTGTGGCGTATTTTTGCCTTTTAAACCTTTCATCTCCCATCTGACGTGTTGTACTAAATGACTACTTACTAAATCATTATTCCTTAACATGTGTCATTTATTGACTAACCGATTTTAAATTGTGGCCTAACAAATTCCCCCTGCACGTGTTTGGTTTGAATCTTAACCAAACACGTGTTACTTCCTTTCTCTTTGATTTGTATATCTAGCTGGTTTTGATTGTCTTTAGTGGCTCACGTTTCAAAGATGTAACCGATTTGATTAGGTATCCTTGAATTATACCATTCTACAAGCAGAATATCTAAAGGATTTGATTGTCTAATTCTCAAGCCAAACAAGCGCCAATTTCTTCATAGGAAACTGAACCACCTCTGTTTTCTTCAATAAGCTCTTCCCTCTATAAATAACCAACTTAGGGTCCCATTTTGTGTTCATCCTTCTTTGACATGTTTGTGTTCTTTATCTTCTGCAATCATACCATTAACTTTCATATCTTAGAGTGGTTTTAAGCTTTGTTTAATGTTTTAACTACCTTCCATGGCCTACATTTGATACTCGGATTCACTTCTTCTCGACTCGACCCACCACCCTACCTTTGGAGGATGGGTGTTTCATCTTAGGGCTCCTCATTCTAAGGAGTTGTATGAGCACATGGTTCGTACTGCAACTCTAGAGTATATCTTAGGTCGTGGAGGGCTGCCTTACGGATCAGAAAGTCGCACCATCCATGACTTTGGAGGTAGAGTTTCCTTCTACTCGTAGTGCACCTATCGGATAGGGATGAGAGAAAATTTGAGAAGAGAGACACTTACATGCCTTTTTTTTTCTTTGCTCTTTGAGCTTGGAACTATGAGGTGACCTCAAGACAAATGGATGCTCCTCAACCTGGTCTCTTTGGCCTCCAACGGTGACTGGTTAAACAATTTTTATCAGTCCTTACGTTTGAACTCCGCTCATCTCTAACCTCAAGGCCACATCAAGACCGTGTATGGGCATTGTAGTTATAACACAACTGTGCATAGTCTCATTTTGAGCCTTTTCCATTGCTTGCTATTTGTAAAATATTTTTTGTTTCTCAGGCATTGTTTGCCTCAAGAAAAGTCTTTGTAAATTTCAGCTTATATATAATGGGAAATTTTTACTTAGGCATTTCGTTCCTAAAGTTTTTTTTTTTTTCTTTTCTCCTTGATACGTAACAGTCGTAAGCACTTTTTATATTGTAAGGCATTCCTTGCCTTCTCGGGATGCATAAAGTTTTTCTTGACTTGGCCATTATATGCTTCTTATTTTGTAAATCCTCCCCTTTGACGAGGAGGATTACGTGACTCATTGTCAGATTTTACTTTTGCATACTTGGATGAGAATATGTTGGTCTCCCATTTTTTGTTTTTATGTTCTAATCTCTTCCTTACAGGTGTCCATTCTACTATGCTTAATACTTTACCATAATCAAGTTGATAGCGTAGCTTGCTCATTGTTTCCATGGCTTCTCAATTCTTTTTATTTTTGAGCCTTGGGTCAATGCCAATATTTATAAGTGAAATGGCTATCTGATGATGACCCGTGTCATTGCTTTTTCTACTCTCCTTTGGTGTAGCATTATCACTACCCATTTATACATCTAATGTTGGGATAACCTGACCCCTCACCTTTTGGGCCTCGATCCTCCGATGGAGCACCTACTTGGTTAGACGCTCATCACTTATGTTTTGTAACCCAAAGCTCTGGCTGTGGTTTTTCCATGACCAACTTTCTTAAGTTTTATGCATGACACTCTTTCTAACCTGCTCTAGGGCCACATTGATTCTCCTTTTCACTCACCAGTCACTATACTCAACAGGTAGCCGATGCCTTTTTCCTACTCAATTGGGGCTTATCATTTTTATTCCAATCTCTAGTCTAACTCTTTTGTTATGGTGATCGGATTTTGTTTTTAGACTAAGTTTCTAGGTGTATGTATCCCCCTAGTCACGGTAAAGCCATTACCATTACCTTCCACCTTGGCATGGACTACTTGGTATGGATGGTTAGCCAAGAAACCTGCTAAGGCTTGGCCTTGTATGGTTCTTTGAGGAATGTAAACAAGGTGGAATTCAAGGAGCTAAGCTCCATTTTCTTATTCATTCTTTTACTAAGGGTTGTGATAGCATATATTTCACAACATCAGTTTGAGGTATAAAATATACTATATATGAAAGAAGGTAATGCCTTAACTTTACTAATGAAAAATATAACGCTAGACACAATTTTTCTACCACCGAATAGTTACATTTTTCTTGCTGCAAGACTCGACTTAAGTAGAACATTGATTGTTCATAACCATCTTCATTATCTTGGGCTAAGAGACTTGCAATTGAGTCCTCAGTAGCTGATATATGCAACTTCAAGGGCTTGTCTTTCTTAGTAAGCATTAGCATGGGTGGCCTTGACAAATACTCATGACTGCTTTGAAGGCTTGTTGGTACTCTTCTTTCCATCAGAACTCCTCATTTCCTTTCATCCGAAGCAATGGTGAGGACACCTTCGTCTTCTCTACTACATTCGAGATGAATTGCCTTAGGAAATTAATATGTTTGAGTAATCTTTGTAACCATTTCTTTGTCGAAGGTGGTTTCTCTTAAATGATTGCCTCATATTTATTTTGATCTATCTCAATCCCTCGATTGTGTACCAAGAAACTGAGAAAATTACCTGCGTTTACGCCAAAAGCACATTTCAAATGGTTCACCTTCAATTGATGTTTTCTCATTTTGAGGAACCCCCTCTCTAAATCGAGTAGATGATCATTGAAATCTCGGGACTTGACGACAATATCATCAATGTATACTTCCAAAAATTTCCTTATTATATCATGAAACAGGTAATTCATGGCTCACTGGTATGTGGCCTCAGTATTTTTAAGCCGAAAGGCATGAATATCCTTTCGAATGTTCTTATCGAACTAGGACATCGAAAGGTTGTTTTATACTTGTCTTTCTCAGCTATAAAGATTTGGTTATAACCCGAATGTTGATTTATAAAAGATAATATTTTATGCTCGATAGCTCCATTGACTAACAAGTCAACTATGGGCATCGGGTATTTGTCCTTTGGAGTTGCAGCATTGAGATTTCTAAAGTTTATACAAACTCCTTAGTTTGCCATTTTTCTTAACTACTGATACTATGTTTGAAAACCACTGTATATACCTGGTGGGACGAATGAAGCCTACATTGAGTAATCTCTTATTCTCTTCTTTGACTTTTAGCATAACTTCATTGGTCATTCGTCGAGGCAGTTGCTACAAGGTATGTATCATTCTTTTGTTGGCAGTCGATGTTCAACCAATTTTCTGTCCAAACCAAGCATCTCTAAATAGTCCCAAGCAAAACAATCTTTGTACTGCCTAAGGACTACATTCATCTTCTCGAACTCCAATGGCTCGAGTTTTGCACTAACTGAATTAACCCACCAGTCTTCTACTAAACCCAGATTTACCTCTCTTAGGTCGTCTTGTACCTCGGCCTTCAAGTCATCTAACTTAGATAGGGTAGTGCTTAGTTCTTTTATCCCTATGACTTCGAGCTCATGGGAGTCTTTAGGATTGGAACATTCAACAAGGTACATTTCAATTTTTCTTTCTATCAAGTATCCTGACAGTTTCCTTATGGCCATTGAAATGGTCTATATTCTTACTATGTCTGTGTTAGTCATCAACTTCTCTTTTACAATGCGGGCCCAACTCCTCTGGCCCTTCCAAGCGAGGCTAAGCTAGCTCTCTACACAACTATTCGAACTCCACTTTGGAAGAGTCCTCCTCTCGAGTCTTTTGGAATGTAACCTCTGTGGGCTTTCCTTCTTTGTTACAACCCACTAGTTTGACTATTCGAACATTGTTGTCATACAATCGAGCCTCGACATTGTTTGTTGAGGCACAGAAAGGTTTTGCATTTGCATACACCACTTCGATTGAGTTATTATCATTCCAAAATATTAATAACTTGTGTAAACATGAAGAGACACACCAACTCGATTGTATCTATTCCCGACCAAGAAATGCATTATAATTCAAGGAAGTATCAACCATGAAGAATGTCGGGTCCTACTTCCTACTTTTAACTCAAGGGATATGACTCCCCTTGTTCTAGTGGCATTTCCAAAAATTTCACAAATGGAAACATTCGTGGGAACTAAGTCACTATCGGTTTTTGACAACTTTCTCAACATGGATACCGACAGTATATTTATTGTGGCTCTGTTGTCCACTAGAACCCTGTTCACAGGCTGACCCTCCATGTGCACCTTTATGTACAAGGGCTTTAGGTGTTGGATCATGCCTCTAAGGGGGTTTTCAAAGACTAGCTTACCAGACGTTTCTTTAATTCCTGTTATAGGCTCACTTGGGTTTGGATTTTTGTTCTCAAGCTCAATCGTAGTAAGCTTTTCAGAGATAACACTCCAAGGTTCCTTACTTACTTCGGAAACCTAGTTTCGTTGAGCCTTGAATTCTGTAGGTAGAGTGAGGATCATATTACAGTCTGCCATTCCACCTGGAGAACTACTAAAACAAAGCATGGTTGTATTTCTGGTGTCGCTCGAGAGGTCATTCGTGAGAGGCTCTGATGGTACAAAATAATATATAAATAAGCCTTCATCACAAAAACCTCTGAAATCTTCATTGCCAGAGGTTGTGTCTGCTAAGTCTGCCCAAGAGAGACCATCTGGTCGACAGTCTTTCTTTTCCGCCTCAAGGAGAGCTGGTGTTGCCCGTGTTTCTTCTCGGTCAACCTCCTTAGACTTCCTAGAGTTTTTAGGATTTTGGGGTTTCCTGAAAATGAGTACTTGCATTGTTTGTGGTTCTTGACTATCCATAGTGTCAATAGCGGGATAACATCCTCTTTCATTATTTTCATGATCTTTCTCACCTACATCACCTTCTTGTATCACATCGATCTAGTTAACAGTGAGGTACTTTTCCTTTTGTTTGTTGCCCTTACCTACTCGAGGTTTTTCCCATCATGACCCAACTCTAAGCTTGGTTGCTTTGGTGTAACATGGTCTGCTGTCTAGGCCATCTCCTTTTTTGGGTCCTAGTCATTGACGTGAACTTTGGATTGTACCCATATTTATATATTGGCACACTCTAGATGTGTGGTTTCCGGGTTGGTGAAGTTACCCACACCCATCTATCATGTTCCACTTGAGATGGCTTAATCATCCTCGAGCATCGATGATCTCCACTCACAAGTTCCTTTCCTATCCATGGCTTATTCACGTATTCTCCCTTTTTTTTGGCCCATTTATCAATCTCCAATTCTTGCTATGTGGTAGGTACCTTAGTCCCCATTGCATGTCGAGGGGTTTTCTTTTTTTATTAGAAGATTTTATCGATCAGGAACCTTCAGGTTCTAACTTTCGAGCGGATGGCATTTGTCGGGCCATTATTTGGCCACATCTCTCGCATAGACAGAAGTCTTCATAGTCAACATCGAACTTTTCCTTGCTTTCATTGACTTCGGACTCTCATGTCATTGTCTCAGGTTGGTTAAACTTTGTTTTTCTTTTTTTAGCCATGAGCCTTTCTATTTGGCTCTCTATTACACGAGACCCAGTTTATAGTGATCATATCGACATCCACCAATTTTAGAAAAGGGTTTGTTTCTACTTCCATAGCCTCGGTCTTGTTAGGAAACTGAAACAAATTTTATTAATTCTTTCTTGGATGACATTACAAAACACTACACTTGTTTGTTGAATGAGTGAAGGAATTATGTCATTTACAATAATTCCGCCTGTAGAATTCATCTTGGTCTGGAATCTTATGTTTTCCAACCAATTTGATTTGTTTAGCTTTGAGTAACAAATCAAATATTTGATCTGCTCGATTTAGGTCAAATGAATAGCTTTTCACAGCAACTACTGGCCTTTTCGATTCCTGAGCTTAGGAGTCTTACCTGTCCAAAGCATTGCATTCAAAGGGTCTATTCCCTACAAATTTGGCTAAGTCGACCACATAATTTGGGTATGGGTAATAAGTCTCATATGATGCATTACACCATTAATTTTCTTCCCTAAGGATGCTCTCATACCATGTGGCTTTTTCTGACAACTCGAACAACTCAATAGAAGCCATTCTAATATTTATAACCACATTATAACATGAACGGATATGGTTATAACCACGTCCATCGGTTCTGTACCCTTGTTGGGTATTCTGGTCATTATACATATTTCTAATGTTTGGTTGGTTGGGTCCCTTGTTTTGAGGTGCCCATTGCTTGTATCAAGGAGCATCTCTTGGCTCGAATGTGGGGTTATCAAAAACTTTAAACCCTTTGGGCCTTGCTGGTATTCTTACCTCGCCTAAATAACCCACATAGCCTTGGGCTCTCTGTGTTAGTCCCCTAGTTTGAACCACAAGTGGCCCTCTGGGAGGTGACATAGGGATGTCTTTGACTTGGGGCTCTACTAGATACCCGAGAGGTTTGTCTTGTCCCCCGAGCCCTTGTGAAGTCTCTAGTGCATTTGTTCCCTCCGTAACCCCTCTATTGCAAATGTCTGAGTTGTAGTTGGAATGCATGTTCTCTACTAAGGGTTAGAGTACCCTTAGCAAGACTTCAGCTAGTATATCCGGCATCATTTGGAAACCCTTTTTGACTTTCTTAGAGAGATCATTGAGTCTCCCCTCGAAGTTCTAAGATAGCTCATTCAATTCATCTCATTGCCACTCAAGTTTGCAGCTTGTTTATCCTTTCTAGCTAGGTGGCATTTCAAGAATGTCTCCCACTGTGGTTGCCAATCTGTTGGTCATTAACAAAAATTTTATCTAGTCATTAGGTCAACTCGTGAAGATCTCTGGTTTGGGTTATCAAAAGGTATAGGTTTAGTTATGCCTTTAGACCAAGGATTTACACAATAATACAATTACGCCAATATGACAAAAGATAGAATTTTCATTAACTAAAAAGAATACGATATGAATCGAAGGTATACCTTTAGATAGATTGTTGCAGTTCCTCTCCTAAGGTCGGGGAAGAATTTCATTGAATCTGAATGCGAGATACAATCGACTTGCTTGATACAGAACTTGAGATAGACTACAAACTAGGCCTAAGCTAACTACTGCGCTAGGATAAAGATAAATGTTTTGATATGAGATTGAGTCCTTTCTTTCATTGTTGTTTCTCCTACTTATAGGATCTTCCTCGATCGCCTCATCGTGGCCATGTGGTTCAAACCATGGGTCCTCCACTTGCGAGTCGATTCGTCCGTTACTTGTATATGGGACAGTTGTCATGTATTTCTGCATTTTGAACCTTCCATTTCCCATCTGACGTGTTCTAGTCAATGACTACTTACTGAATCATTACTCCTTATCACATGTCGTTTATTGACTGACTAATTTTAAATTGTGGCCTAATATATATATATATATATATATATATATA
>JAOXJP010256813.1:0-21424 GCA_025762735.1 Platanus orientalis | reverse complement strand
GTTCAATTCCTTTGAAATTGTAAATGGAATGAATTTGTACATGAGAAACTCCACCAGATCTAGTGTCAATGGCAAGAGAGAGAGGTTGAGCTGAAATTCACTTCTAGAAAGTTTGTATTTCTGTAACAAGTCATGCATGTTCCAAACATTAGGAAAAACCTTATCTTAGGGTATTTATTAGTCAAACATGGAATCAAAATGATGTTTGAATACGATAAAGTTGACTAACTAAGAATGGTGTATTTGAAGGCAAAGGTTTTGCCACTTGTGGCATGTTTAAATTGTATATTATCAATGAAATATCAAATTCTTTTACTTATATGTCTGAGTCTAGTAATATATAGCATGGTAGATTATGACATGTTAATTATAAAAAAATTAAGCAGATGGTTGAATTAGGTTTAATCACTAATCCCGGTGATTTGTCTAATGATAAATACATTGTGCGTAGTAAATATAAAATCACATGTAGCTCATTTAAAAGTGTAGAGAGATCAATGAATGTACTAGATTTGGTACACAATGATATCTATGAGATGACAAACACTCTTATAAGAGGAGGTAAAAGGTAATTCATAACCTTCATCGATGTTGCGTCCAAGTTGACATATGTATTTCTAATAAGAACTAAGAATGAAGTGTTTATGTAATTTAATTCATATAAGATTGCAATTGAAAACTCCTTTAACTTGAATATTAAGACACTAATGTTTAATCAAGGTGGCGAATACATTGACTCAGATTTCATCAAGTTCTATGAAGAACATGGACTTAAAAGATAAATGTCAGCACCTTACACTCCATAGAAAAAAATGGAGTTATTGAGAGAAAAAATCTCACCTTAATTGAAATGGTGAATTCTATATTGACAAGTTTATGTGCATGTACAAGTTTATGGGGAGAGGCCTTGTTGACCGCATACCATATATTGAATCATGTTCCTTAAAAGAAATTAAGTATCACACTATATGAGATATGAAAATGAATAAAACCAAATTTAGGTGACTTCAAGGTTTGTGGTTGTTTTTCTCAAGTTAAACTGTAAAATAAGCACACATCTAAGGTTTGACTAAGAAAAATAAATTGTGTATTTATTAGATTCTCTATAACGAGTAAGGCTTATAAATTTCTCAATCTAGTAACACATGTCTCTCATACTGTGGTTGAATCCACAAATGCAAAGTTTTTTGAGAACATATTTCTGTTTAAGAAAAGTCAAAAAATAGTGGGGGTAAAAGAGCCTGAATCCAATAATAAGCGGAAACTTGAGTTTTCAAGCAAGCAGAACCTTAGAAAAGTGCTAGAGAAAGAAAACCAAAGGAATTTTCTCTTGACTATGTTGTTTGTCTAGTTGAGGGAGATCCATTATATTTTAAAGAAGCAATGACATCCCATGATTTTGTCATTTTGAAAGAAGTAATAGATGACAAGATGCACTCAATTATGTTCAACCAAATATGAGTGCTAGTGGATCTATCTCAGGGTTGTAAACCCATTAGTTGTAAGTGGGTTTTCAAGTAAAAACTCATACAAGATGGCACAATCAAAAAGTTTAAGACCAAATTGGTTGCTAAGGGTGTGGAAAAAAGGACTTTGACTACTTTAACACTTATACCCCTATAGTAAGAATATCAACTATCAGGTTGTTGATAGAGATGACTACAAAAAAAATCTGATTACATATCAGATGGATGTAAAGACTGCATTCTTGAATGACCACATGGAAGAAGAAATTTACATGAAGTAAGCAGAAAGTTTTGTCATGCTAGGACAAAAAAAGAATGTGTGTAAGTTGATAAGATCCCTATACTGATTGAAACAAACACCTAAATAATGGTATGATAAGTTCAAATCTACTCTCATAGAAAATTGATTTAAATCCAATGATGGTGACATGTGTATATATAGCAAAACCATTTGAAGGTTTTATGTAATAATCAATCTATACGTTGATGATATGGTCATTTTTTGAACTAATATTGATTGTGTCAATGACACTAAGAAGTTTTAATTCTAAGTGTTTGATATGAAAGACTTAAGGTTGCTAAAGTGATTCTAGGAATCAAGATTGTTGGAAATAACAATGGGATTGTTATCACACAATCAAAGTACATTGAGAAAGTTCTCAAAAGATTTGACATTTACGAATATGCTCTGACATCCATACTTGTTAACACCAGTGTCAAGTTGAAAAAGAATAGAGGATGTTGTATATCTCAGTACAAATATTCATAGATGGTTCGTTGGTTGATGTACACCATGTATAGTAGGGTCGGACATTGCTTTTTATTGTCAGACTGCTAAGTAAATACATAAGTGATCTAGGTATTTAGCACTGCAGTGCTTTGTTTATGATTATGAGGTACTTGAAAAGTATGATAAACTATGGGATCCATTACGAATGGTATCCATCTATTGTTGACGGACACAATGATGCTACTTAAAATTCAGATTTGTATGACTAAATTTGTGACAGTCTAATATAAACATTGGTAGGAGGTGCGATATCCTAAAAATCAAAGTAACAAATGTGTTTGACTCATTCGATAATGGAGTTGGAGTTTGATGCACTCTTATTAATCAGAGAGGAATAAGAGTGGCTAAGGAATGTATTGGTGGGCTAGGCAGAAGTAAGTTCAAGTCTGGCCCTAAAAAAAAGTTTAGGCCTCAAGACGGGCTTTTTTGGGTCAATCTCGGGCTGGCCCGATTCATGCCCATCTCTACATGTGAGACCATATTCTCTACAGTTTGAATGCCTCTACAGTCACGAACTGACCTATAGAAGGTCGCCATGTGGCTTTGATTTGATAGGAGATTGAAATGGGCGTATATTCGGTACTCCCCTTTAACAAACACCTAAAGTCCTCTCACATGCAAGGGGGACACATCATGTCGAAAAAGTGATTTACACTTTTTGGGGAGGTGATTTTCACTTTTCAACGTGATGTGTCCCCCTTTGCATGCAGAATAACGTTAGGTGTTTGTTAAAGCCCACTGTGGTTGCCATGAAAAAGTTTTCTTATGACAAAATTTTCTTAAAAATTCATTTTTAAGCTGATTGGTTGCCATGACCGGGCCTATGGGGGATGCACCATCCTGGGGATTCAAATGAGAGGGAGACGTAGGTTCTACATTGTCAAGTATAATTACTCTCCATTACAATTTGGTGAGACCACCCGTCACCCTAAGGTGAGACTGACATTAGGGGCCAACACATCAGCACCGAAAAAATGACTTACACATTTTTGGGGATGCTTTCACTTTCTATGCAGATGTGTCGGTCCCTGATGTCACTCTCACCTTAGGCTGACCTCAGGTGGTCTCACCAAATCCTCAGGGTCCATTACTTCAATTTCAGGGATATCCCTACAGTCCAGCAGCAGAGGATCGGGTCTCCTCTGCTCCTGGACTGCTAGACCAGTCGTCCTTCTCGTGGTGTCTCAGAGTACAAATATTCGTCATTCATGGCGTATTACTCCCCCCAATTATATATATATATATATATATATATATATATATATATATATAGATTCGTCATTCACTAGCCTTTTCACTTCGAGAAGCGATCCTATCAACAGAAGACCATATCAAATTCGCGGCAATCGTCTCTCCTCCAAGAAACCAGAAGAGCTCGAATAACAGCAATGTCGACTGGGTAAAGATCTTCGTAGTTCCTCCTTGAAACTAAGTCTTTCTCTTTGGTTTTGCTTTCTGGGTTTTCTTTCATTTCATCCATTTTTCTTTTGATTCATGGGTTACTTCTGTTTTTGATTTCAGAAGCGTGCACGAGGTTCTTCCCCCTGTTCTGGATGCTACGTCCGAGCCTCCTCCTCTTTTCGATGGAACGACGAGGTTGGTTCAGTGCCTCTCCTCCTCCTCCTCTTCTTCTCCTTCTTCTTTTTTATAATGTAATTATCGGTTTTTGATTTATAAAATTCTCTTATGTAATTTCTGACTCTGAAAAATGTTGGCTTTCTCTTGAAGGTTGTATATATGCTACACATGCCCATATGCACAGCGTGCTTGGATTGCTAGAAATTATAAGGCTATTGCTCGGTTCTCTTCATGATTTGTTTTCTGTTGATTTAGATTTCTTTTAAATTTTGTACATATCATAGAACATTTGTCTCTGGTTAAAGTTTCATAGTTATAGAACAGAGTCTTTTGGGTATTATAACATATACAGGGTTGTTGTTCATCTCAGAACTCTGTTTTTATCTTACCTATCTTCTTTTATTTTTTGAGGAGCAGGGATTGCAGAAAAAGATACAATTGGTTCCTATCGATTTACAAAATAGGCCTACTTGTTACAAGAGAAGGTCTACCCAACAAATAAGGTGATATTCTTTGAACCCAAAATGCACTTTCTAGTCATTTTGGAGATTAATCATGAGCTGTTTAGTGTGTGTTTGTTAACCTTCCAAAGAATGGGTTCTCCTTTTTTTCTCATTCATTACAATAGAAAAAAATGAAAAAAAAAGAGAGAGGAGAATGCATTCTTTGGATGGCTACCAAACACACTATTAGCTTTTATGAAATCTACTGAAATATAATATAATTGCATGAGAACTTAAATTATTGTTGCTACATGGTGATCTAAACAATATGAAAATTAAGTGCATGGTTGCATGGAAAGTAAAAGTAAAACCATATAATGGTGATAAAATAAGAGGACAATCCAAACATAACTTTTTGTTACTGTTTTAAACCGATGACCTACTAGAGTTCCCTTTGAAGAACAATCTCTTCATAGTTTTGGATAGATTATTAATCAACCTTTTTGCTACTTATATCGTTCTCAGTTTTGTTCTATTGGAAAGTCTATATTTTCTCTTTGAATTACATCACTTTAAATTTTTTATGTTCTGTCTGCTCAAAACTACATGAATTAATAGGAAATTCTGAAAATAAAACAAAAAGAAGCCGTAGAAATACATCATTTAGTAACACAACTGTTCTGTCTCATTTGGTATTCATGCAAACTCTTTAGACCTTCTTAGGGTTTCTCAGTGCAGAAAAAAATGATGGCTCTTTAGGCTGGCCATGCAGGCCTATTTACAAACCTAGATAATCCTAAGAAAGGAGAGAGTGGCATGGGATTCATCAAAGTTCTCCTATCTTCAGTAGTGGGACACACCTCTAATTAGGTTTTGCACTGCAGGGATTCTATTTCTGAATAACTCCTTCAGTTTTCTAAATTTTAATAGAAAACCTTTGGACCTTCACAAATTGCAATAATGTCCATCACCACATTGTAATTGAACCCCTATTGAAAGAAGAATTACAAGTGAGGCCCTTTCCTACATTACATCATAAATAAGTTTCTCCACCAAATAAGATCCCATTTAAGACATTGGGTATTATTAGTTATTAGGGATCCCCATATTTCAATGAGACTCCTCATAACAATTTGGAAGATTTGTTTTGTATTACATATTTATATAATAAATTAAACTGCAAAAAATCTGTGATAAAATTATTTTACTTAACTGCCACTAATTGGATTTCATTGCTTCAATTATTCAGTGACCTTCTTGGATATAATCTCTCCTTGTAGGAGAAGTGAATAACTTGTTGAGGATACACACTACCCACATTGTCACATAAGCAACCCAACATACTT
Organism: Platanus orientalis; assembly: GCA_025762735.1. NCBI lineage: Eukaryota > Viridiplantae > Streptophyta > Magnoliopsida > Proteales > Platanaceae > Platanus > Platanus orientalis. The sequence continues at coordinate 15,801 of JAOXJP010256813.1, read as the reverse complement.
TTATGTGGCCCTTGATTAGGCATCACATTTGGTAATATAAAAGTTACATAAATAACATATGAGACAATGTAGACAATGTAGACCTTCAGGTTTAAATAACATATGAGACAATGTATACCTTCAGGTTTAATCATTCAGTGACCTAATGATTAAGTATATGTACTCCTATTAAAGTTCATCATATTGTTCCTTGTAAATCTTGGTTTATTAATCCCCCTCCTCCTTTCTAAGACTTGTATGTAACCAACTTATACAGTCTCTCTTTGACTTTTTGGCAAGTTAATTACTGCTCATGAAAATTTGCAGGTATTAGCTTGCATAGCTCCTTTATGAATGGTACATTAAAATATTCTCCAATTTTCACTGTTATCTAGCTTCTAAAATTTGACATACAATTATAGAAAATTAGCTTACTCTGGATGCCCATTGTGTTCTTGGTCCACCTATCCTAGAGCATGAGGGCCTTTATTGTCATTGTAACATGCATTATTATTACTGGAGAAAGGGAAAAGAAGCATTTCTTCTTAGTCAATACTTGATATTCACACAATTCAGTCTCATTCTCAAGAGACAACAGAATTAGTTCATCTCAGAATTTCTAGTTATTCTGTTTTTCTGTAGGTGGCGACACTGGAACACAATAATGAAATCAAAGGAGAGAGTCTTGACTTGATTAAATATATTGATAGCCACTTTGAAGGGCCACCACTTTCAATTCCCCTGATGTAAGATGTGGAGAATCTGTTTAACACTGTAGATAGAGAATTGCTTTCTTTTGCTTCAAACTATTGACAGAAGTCATACTTGGAAAACTGTAGGATCCTGTCAAGAGAGAGTTTGCGGAAGAGTTGCTATCCTCCACTGACATGTTCAACAGAAATGTAATTGCTTCAATCAAAGATGGGGAATTTGGTGAGAAGATTGACCTTTTGCAGTCTTTTGAGGATCTAATCTTACAGACAATTATGATTTACATGACAATAGGCTTACTTACATCAATAACCTGCATCAGGTGCTGCCTTTGATTACATAGAAACATCTCTTTCTAAATTCAATGATGGGCCTTTCTTCCTTGGTGAATTCAGCCTGGTAAGTAGATATCTATTTAATTTATTATTGCCATGTTAGGTGCATTTTGCCCAATACTGCTGATGGTTGTTCCATTTTCATCTAGCATTAAATGTATTTGCAAAATGATGAATCCGAGGATTGTCATCCTCATTGAACTCCACTACCACATGGGTAGACAGACCAATTAACATAAACAATACAAGAAAATAATTCATGTTGCTTCTTCGTAATTATGCAATGCCTCTAATTCACAAGTGAAAATACGTAACTTTCAGGTGGATATAGCCTATGCTCCGTTTATTGAGAGATTTCATCCCTTCTTACTGGAAGTAAAGAAGTATGACATCACAGCAGGAAGGCCAAAGCTGGTAGCATGGTTTGAGGTATGCTGAAAAGATAAAATTGTGTTTAATACATATTCCTTTGAATGTAATTCCTTAGTGAGCTTATCCAGGTTTTGTTGTGTTGATGCGAATCGAAGTGTCCTCTTCTGCCATTGAAGTTTTAATTCATGAAGTCTTATTTAGTTCATACAGTTCTTGTAATTTGTCTGTTGAAGTCTGGTGGCCATTGTCCCAAATGGTTAAAATATTGGAACTACAACTCTTGAACTACATGTTTTCATTGGTTCTTCAAAATCATCATCATTGTTGTCAAAGCATTGTCCCAACAATATAGGGATGGCTATATGGATCCTGTCTTTGCCTACACATTCCATCCATAGTCATATCCTCTGTGAATGCCTATATGAAATAAATAATCTCTGACCACCTCAATCCACGTCCTTTTCAGCTTATTTATCTTCTTTTTTGAAATTTAGAGCAAGTCCCATGAACTTCTCACGGTCTCACCACTGATGTCAAGGGCCTTCTTTATACATGATTAAACCATCTTGATGACCCCATTATTTTATCACAGAAAAGAGCTTAAGCACAGCAATATTTTCAGATAAAATCTGATACATAAGTTGTAGCCATTTGTGTCCTAAACTACAAAACTTTTATAGGCAGCAATGAGGTAGAAATTTCTTCCCAGATAAGGACTTCTGCATTTCAGAATGAGGTGAGACTTCTATGACAAAGATGTTTCTATAGTTGGCTGTCATTGGTTTAATACATGGCAATGGTACTTTCCATATTAGTGTGATACCTGACATGCTAGCACTTTGGTAACATGGCAGAACTTCTGCCATACATGGGAGCACTATAGAAACATTTTCTCTCTATCAGCCTCTCAGCAAACTGCATTTTTTGGAATTGTGTTTGTGAACAGTAAAGGGTTCTGGGTGATGAGTTTCGTAAACAGACTCAATTAGAGAAAATTCCCGGATACCTCAACCGAGGTTTAGGTTTTCCTATCTTATTTATAATAATCTGAGATTACAAAGATTAAAGAAAGGCATCTCTTAACAAACTAACAACCTAACGATTCTTTAATAGATAATTCTAACTACATGACACGACATTAACAGCCGTAACAACTTGCTTAACTACATTGTCTATCACTGGGGTGGGTAAAAAAATAAATAATTTAACTTGAGATTGTGAAGTTAAGAGTGATGGGTTTTTGTGGTTGCACGAATTATACAGTACATATTTTAGGAAGAAAAGAAAGGAATGAAGGTGTCTGTACAATCTCAATCTGAGTTTGAGCTGCCTAGATATCTTGGTCCACCACTTCTTCTTCTTTTTTCTTCTTTGTGAGAGCTTCTGTTTCCTTGTTTGGAGACGACCTTATTGATGGATAACGACAAGGTCAAATGATTGATGCAATTTCGTTGATGGATAATCTGAGTTTGATCTGCCTAGATATCTTGGTCCACCACTGATGTCATGCAATTTTACCAAGACTACAGCATATTAATTATATGTCAACGAAATAGCTCTGGTTGTAGGAGATGAATAAGATCAAGGCTTACAAACAAACCCGACGTGAACCTGGGGAGCTCGTTGAAATCCTCAAGAGACTATACATGGTAGTCCCTTCTTCTCCATATTGACATGAATTTGAATTCGTTGTCAAAAAAACAAAAAAAAAGGAAAAGCAAGGTTGTTCAACTTTTGAATCCATTTCTTTTGCAGGGCTGAACATAGCAGTGGTTTATAAACTGCCTTCATGTCTCCAAAATGCTTCTATGAGGAAATGTGGCAGATTACAGATGTGGAATTATCAGTTTCGAGGATGAAGAAAGGTTACTTAGTGGGTTTATGTTTAGAATGTTACAGAAATAAAATCTGAGTCATGAGACTCTGTTGAGTATGTTATTGTTTGGTTTAATATGAGTCACTAAAGCAATATTTGTCATTAAGTTTATTTTGTCTCGTCTTGTTGATGAGGGAACTTCTTTTATTGAAATGGGTGGTTGTAGTCAAAATAATGTGTAATTTACAAACTTGATTGTTATTATTCCTCTTTTTCTTTCCATGTTAATTGAAATGTTTTTTTCAGAGGCATGCAAGCTGCAACCAAAGATGTAACCATGAATCTATTCCATCTTGTTCCAAAAATCAAACTCACTCTCTCTCTCTCTCTCTCTCTTTCTGGTATATGATGGTGATGATGTGTTGGTGGTGTAGAGGTGGCAATGGGTGGCTCGCCTGGGCCTGGACCAGGTAAATTGTAGCTGGGTCAGACCTGGCTGAAAGGTTTTCTAGGTGGATCACCTAGATCTCTTTCTTAGGAGACCCTCTCCTATTCAGCCTGGATGTATGATGTTGAAGACCCAGACTGGACATTAGCTAGGGGACTCTCTGGATTGGCCATGTGCTCACTTACTAATCCACTTCAACAGAGTATGCCACACTAGCCATCAAGATTTTAAAATTCATAACTAAAAATTCGTTGTGAATTGCTTTTGGGCTAAAATTTATCACACGAGTAGAGGACGGCCAACACGCCAAGCCTTTTTGAGCTATCAAATATGCTCCATGTAAGGGATTCCTGGTTCACCCGGATTTCTTTGCTGAAATGAACCTGGCCAACTAAAATTTCAAAATATCGGTCCTTTCAAACCAGGTGTTGGATTACCTGGGGGTGGTCTTGCATAAGACAGGTTTAGATTAATTCATATATACCTCTCCTGATATATTAGGGTTATGGAAGAGTTGGTCAATTTACTTCTTAATATTGTATCAGAGCAAAGTCAGGTTGCGGGTTCGAATCTCCCCATGAACACAATTATTCTCCTGGGCTCTATCTGCACACATTTGCCACGTAGGGGCAGAGGGGAGCCCCCCCCTCCCTCTCTCAAATTCCATATAAAAGAAAGAAAGAATTGTTCTGTGATGACAGTGTTTGTAGTGTTTATGGGGAATTATAAGTTGACACATGTAGTGTTGGATTTCAAAAAAGTGTTCAGGTGTTAAAAAAAAAAAAAGACACCAAATTCAAAATACATCATGTTAACCTGACAGAAAAAGTACTTAATTGGCTAGAGTAACAAGTATGGCAACTTCAAAAGACCACGTTAGCTTGATTACTCAAATGGTTAGAGAGAAGTTTACGAAGATTTATAGTCGTATATTGAATTGTTATTTTTTATTTAGTAGAAGAGTGGGAACGTATTAACATAAGATATTATTACCAATAACAAAGAAACAGAAGAGATTGAAACTTTTCAAAAAAAAAAAAAAAAAAACCCAATAAATGTTCTATGATGAAAAAGTTTGTTGTCTATGATGAATTATAAGCCGACACACGTGTTGGGGGCAATATTGTCTAAAAAAGTGTTCAAATTGAAAAGTAGGTGGTCAAAAAGCAGACACCAAATTAAAAAACATATTATGTGTTAATCAATGTCACACCTACAAAGTCTGTGTCAACACAGACAATCATTTTTTTTTTCATTGCTTACACGTCACTTGCTTTCAATGCTAGAAAAAAAATATATTTTTTGTTTCTTTCCTCTCAATTGTATAGCTATAATCTATTTTTTTTCCTTTTATTTGTTTTTGCTCTCTTTTTTTTTCGAAAAATGATTGTCTGTGTTGATGTTTTGTTTAGGATTTGGTGTTTAGGACTGTGGAGATGAAACGTGGAGAAAATGGGTGGGAATTTGAAATTTCTTCTAACCCATCCAAATTCCTAACCATTTTCTTCCACGTGTCGTCTCCACAGTCTTAGACACCAAAATCCTGAACAAAATATTTGTTTCTTTCTCTTCATTAACAGAAGTTTAGTTTCCTTTGTCTAACACAAAAATGCAACCTAAATCCATGACAGAACTTATCAGATCGGACACAAAAAAACAAATTAAAGACTAAAGAGAATCAAAGATCTAAATGCGATAGCTCTCTAATAAGGGATTGGAATGTTGATTGATTTCATGAATAATCGTGAAGAAACATTATTATTAGATTTGAATACAAGAAGGAGAAGTAGAAGATCTAAAATGAGATTTTCAAACGTAAACTATCTATTACAAGGGGATGAACGAATCACATTATCTTCAGTTTGAATAGATAGTTAACACATTAGTTTCTGTTAAGGAAGTGACTATTTGACAAAGGGCACATTAATAAATATACATGTTCATATTTACTGTGCATTTACAATAATACCCACCTCTAACAAACATATTTTGGTCAATACGATTTTGAATCATCTCCAATATGAACATATATCACACAATTACCAATCAGTGCATGAAATGTGGCCTAAGGATAGTGTTTAGGTTAATACATATGAATCAAAGGAGCGTATTATGGTACATACACAATAAAATGAGTAGTATTTATTACAATGTGCCCTTTGTTAGGCACTGGTCACATCCTGAATAAAGAATGGTGTGGTTTATGCCTAGTCAAACTGGATATGATGTGAACTTGGTCAAAACGCCCTTCGTCATGTATCATGTCATCCACTGATTTTTATCGGCGTAATATACACTAGTTGGTATTGGCATGATATCAATCCATTCAAACTGGAGATGATTCAAACTCATTAATGAAAGCAGCCCCTATGTGTGGGATGCAAAAGTAGGCATGACAATTCATATTGGTGGGTTGAGTATCGTGTTGAGTTAAGGGTATACGATTATATGAGTCAACCCCAACATGACCCATTTATTAATCGCGTTGAGTTAGGGCTATACATGGGAGATGATTAGATGAATGGTTGTTAAATCGCTTTTATTGAGAAAAACGTTATTAATAGCATTGATAACGAGAAGGTTATCCAACGCTTTTAGAATATGAGACCCTGTCATGGACAATTGCCGTTATAATTATATATGAGTTTTTAGTGAAAAATTTTTGTAAACAAAAGATACACAATCATGAATGACTTTTTAACGACAGTTGTTTCTTTGAGTAAATAATACACTTGAGTATATTTATACATTTTTTTTAGCTAAATTTTTTTTCTTGCTTCCTGGCTCTACCCATTTGTAGATGTGTGCATGTATTTCCCTCGCATTCATTGTCCAAGAGAGACCCCTCTTGAAGGGGATTTTAGAAATATAATGAATATATTAATTGTGATCCGGTGGCCATGTGGCCGTATGTATTTGTACCTAACATCCTTACGTACGACTTCTGACTTCTAAAGGCCAAGAATTTGCAATAATTCACCCCAAGAGTTTATCCAAACGCAACCTAGCAATCACTTTTTCTTTTCCTTTATTTATAGACGATAAAGAGAGATCAAACAGTAGTCTTTCAGTACCTAAGAATTGAAGTTTCCCACTCTTTTTTAACAACTTAAAGAGAACAAACGGTACTTTAGATTCCAAGCAGTGAATAGTTTGTCGGTAAGAGTAGTGAGACATGAGGCGACGATCGAACACAGGCTGCCGGGCAGCAGCTAAGGGAACGTCGACGTCGACATATGAAAACATTGAAAGACGCCATAAAGATAATGTGGCTTCTTTCAAATTCCATCTCTAGTCTCCATCTTCTCCCCACTCGACGCTCATTTTGTTCCCTTAAAGCCTAGCAGTTACGTAAAGAGTGTAGGAGGCGCCTTTTGATTTACAACTTTCATATAGAATCCAGTATGAAATCAATCTCTCTGCCAAGTACGGTAAGGAAGTGTACCTCTTTGATCTGAACCTATCTTATCACTTTATATATTACTGTTGTGCTTAATCTATGCCAGTAATTTTAATCAAGACGGTCCAGAATTGGCACAAGCACTCAGAAGGCATAACGGCATTTATAATTAGATTTGTCTTAATTGAATGATCATAACTTGATTTGATATATCACTAGTAGTTTGAAAGTTTGAATTCTATTCACGGGCTGAGGATGGAGATCTGCTTGATTGATGAGAAAGACTTCCACACCAATAGGTGCATGACATGTGCAATGGATCTGAGCCTGAGCATCAGGGGGCAGACACATCAGCACCGAAGAGTGATAAACGCCCTCCCAAAAACTGTAAATTAATAACTTTTTAGTGCTGATGTGTTTGCCCCCTACACCCATCGGAGGTTAGTGTTCTTTAAAGGAGGTGGAAGGGTTGTGTCCACTTCACTTAAAAATGCTAACCTCTGCTATGCATCAGGGGGCAGACACATCAGAACCGAAAAGTGATAGTGTTTATCAATTTTCGGTTCTGATGTGTCTGCCCCTTACACCTAACGGAAGTTAGCGTTTTTAAGAGAAACGGAGACAATCCTTACTCTCTCTATTAATAGCCATTATAGTGATTGTCATCACGATGGGAACCTTTTCTAGCTTTTTATACTTATTTTATTATTAAATATTATGTTTAATATTAATATAACAAAATTAATCAAACTATTAAATCATTAAGAAGGATAAGATAATGAGATAACAACAATAACAACTATTAATAGCCGTTATTTTTTTTAATATTATTTAACAATATAACTTAATAACCCTAAGCCTAATACCGTTGTAACAGTTGCCCCAAAAACCATGCTATGTGATGTGGCAATTAGTGAAAGCTTCTATAGACGCTTTATTCAGGAGGAGCTTTGGACCTTTTATCATAAAGGTCCAAAACTCAAGAATAAAAGATTTCAATTCAAGTGTAGTTAATAAAGGGCCATAAATTTTATTTATTTATTATTATTTTTTGATAGGTAAATGTTAGTAATTAATTTATTAATTAGTCAAGATGGGTTTTGAATTAGGTCTATGGTACCACACCCAACGACTTATCAACTTAGCAAGCTGGCATCTTCTGCCGTAAAATTTGCTATAGATCAGGGACCATGGTTTTAACAACGGCCATAAATATGCTCAAAGATCACGTACCATTTGTCTTCTTTTTTTTTTTTTTTTTGTTTTGTTTTTTTTTTTTTTTATGGGTAAAGGATCATGGACTAATTTAAATGGGACTCCAAACCCTCTACCACAAAGCATGTAGGGATAATTGACAAAGATCCAATCACAAGCTAGGAAAAAGTATCCGAGAGAGATAGAGAGAGAGAGAGAGAGGTAAGTTACTTAGAGATTAATTCCAGGCTGTGTCTGTTTGCCAAGAAAATCTAAGTAACATCTATTTGCCGATTTGACACTTAAAAAATCACTTTATTTTCAAATATTTTCCAGCCAAACTACTGCTTCATCCGTTTATTGATATTTTCTTATCAACATGGCCGAAATTTTTATTTTCTCTCAGATTCTTGACTATTTCTTTTCTAGCACATCCTGGATCCATGGGTTAAGTCATAGAGGACCTAAGCTCTAAGAAAATTAAGTTGCCATGACATTATTTTCACGCCACTACTTTGTTAAGTCATGCTCTTAGAATGTGTTAAATTCAAAAGTAAAAATGTAATATTAACAATAGAATATAGTAAAGATATATAATTACCAAAATTATAACATAACCTTTTTGTAGGACGGGCCTACAAACAACTTTAACACTACAAGAAAAAAGACTTTTGACGCAAAAAATAAATAGTTAATGCAAAAAGAGCTTTTTGACATCAGCTAAATAGTTGTCACAGCCTGATGCGGTAAGTCATGATGCATTTGGGGAATCCAAACAGCACTAAAAAATGCTGCTATGGTGATCTTGGTGCATTGAATCCAAACCTCCCTATGAAGAGGTCCCATTGCTCCCACATTTGGGGACACATTGGCTTAAGATATAACCGTTTTGTCTTTTTGAGAGCAAATCTTCTGTGACCAATGTGTGATGTACATCATAGATTGACACATGTTTTTGAATTTAGTGTTTCTTTTAATAGTATTTTTGAATTGACCATTTTTTAAACATTTTTTAAAAATTAAGTAGGGATGACAATTCATGTTGGTAGGTCGAATTCCTTTCATGTTGACATAAGGGTATATGACTACATGGGTAAACCCGAACCCAGCCCATTTATTAATCATGTCAAAGTGGGGTCGACTTGCTCGACCTACTTTGATTCAAAACACGTCTACAGTCAACCTTAACCCACTTATTTCGTGCTAGGTTTGTGTTGGGTTCATAGGTATTGTAATTTGTGTTGACGGGTTAGATTTTCGTGTCATGTCAAGTTAAGGGTATACGACTATATGGGTCAACCCAAAACCTGACTCATTTGTTAATTGTGCCAAAGTGGGTGTTTTGATATGAAACACGTTTATAGACAACCCTAACTTGTTTATTTCGTGTCGGGTTCATGTAGGGTTCACAGGTCGTGTCAAACATTGCCATCCCTAAAATTAAGATGGGACCTACTATTGCAAAGGTTACAACTTTTATAACGGGAAATGGTGGTCAAGGTACAACAATGTGACCAGTGGTTAAGCCAGAAATTTATTTATTAATTTTTTTTTTTTTGGGGGGGGGAGACCTGCACTAAAACTATAATATTAATTAATTTTTTTTTTACATATTATGTATTCTACCATATATATAGTAATACAAAAAAATATATTATAAACACAACTCAAGATACAATAATGTATTTTATAGCACAATAAATGTATAACAAAAAGTGTCCACACATATTGATTGCATCATCATATCATTGTTCGTGAATATTTTGAACATTAAGACTATGACAGAAAAGAATAGTGGATATTTTATTCTTAACAGTAAATGTCGATGTATCTTTAACATGAACAAGATCAATGAAGGGTTCTTGTATAAAACCATCTTTGTCAATAAATCTCAAAACAAGAGCCATATTTTCTCTCTTGGACTCATCAACAATAATGTAAAACTTGAAATCCCCAATACCTTCACAAATCTTGTTCCGCGTGACTGCAGATCATATAAACTAAGCATATGCATTTGACACCCTCAATGGCTTTGGTAGATTCCATCTTCGTTAGTGAGTCAATGAGTTTAAATATTGTACACAAAACCAAATGGATAAAGGACCCCTCCCCCTAACAGTTGATCTTACTAGTTTTGTGAACAAGTCGAGTAAATCCAAAGTATGCATATCTTGCTTTTCGCTTATGAGAGATGAATCAGACTTAAATTTGGCTTATTAAGAATTTGTTAGGGTTAAGGCCAGGCTCAAGCTTTACTCAGCTTTGCTTACTTTAACCCAAATTGTAACATGAAACTACATTAGTCAACTTTGCAACCTCAAATTTACCATAATCTAAAATCATTAAAATTAAAAAGACACTTGATATTGAGGTTTACTAAATTATTTTTTAATTATATTAAATACAATTATCTAAATAGTCCAAGCTTATACTAAACCAAACCCATTATAATTCACATTGTACTCGTTTAGTACAATGATTTGGGCTTAAGTTTCAAGCTAAGCTCATGAACAAAAAAAATTAAACTCAAATTCATATAATGGCAAGCTAAGCTATGTGATGCGTGTGTCTCTTTTGGAAAAGTGAAAATACCATGGAGAAGCATTCATGTATATACATATATACACTTTTGTAGGAATTTTTTTTTTTTTTAATAGAAAAGAGGATTGATTAATCTATATACATTCACGATGATTATGATATGGATATTATTGCTATTATTACTTTTAATCAATTAATTATTAATATTTTTTTGCTCAAAATCGAAGAATACAAAATATCCAAGGATAAAAGATCTTCCAACATATATTGGTTCTTCCTTCAAGAACAAATGTTCTATCTAGGATTATGTATGTCCTACCATGTCCTATGCACATAGACTGAGTGTATAGGGTTAAAACTATAAAAACAATTTTCAAATGAAAAAATAGATACCGATTAAATTAAATAGGGTCTATAGGGTTAAAGCGGTAGAGGACATGGTAGGGCATACAAAATCCTAGACAGAACATTTGTTCCATTTACTAATGGTTTTTTTTTTTTTTTTTCCCTAGTGCCATTGTGGCTGAATGTGACCCACTTTTTTTCTTTTTTTCTTTTTGATACGATGTGACCCATCTTTTAAGGATGATTAAAATGTATATAATCCCTTGGATTATCAAAAAGTTTCCTTGGAATAACTTTTGCTTAATTCAAAGATACCCTATTTCGTCATGTCCCGTGAAGAAATGATAGATAGGAAAGGTCTGACTAAAAAAATTGAAATGATAGATAGGAGGGGTCCTACCCGTATCTCCTTTGGTCATATGGTGACGTTTTTTTGTACATAATGAAAGCCGGTACAAATGGAGAGATATCACGCCAATACCTGCCAGCACCCGACAAGATGCTTGACAAAGGTACATAGATACTTCTCAGCTAAAACGTATTTACAATAACACCCTCTTTTAACCCATACCTATTTACCAATACAGCCCTTATCAAGTATCGTGTCAAACATTAATTATGTTCTTGAGTGATATAGCTCCAGTCCAATTGGAATGATTCAAACCCTTGAACCCAAAGGAAGATTATTTTAGTCTTCTATAAGTAACATATTTTTTTGGGAAATGATCCAAACAATATGTTCCTCTGTGTCCCCAAACCACAAGTGACACATGATGGTTTTTTGAATTTGGTGCTTCCCTCAAATCGGGAACAAGTTCATCTGAACACCCTTTTTTTTTTATTTATTTATAAGTTGTTTTTACAGCCGGGACACGGGAGGACATACTGTTTTAGGTGTAGTAGATCCGTTTTTTAGAAGAGTAGAAAGATTTGACCTTTTAAATTCTGAAATAAATTAAGTAAAGATTTATTTTAATCATTTCACAATGATTTGACAATCAGGTTTTTTTTATTTTTTCCAAGTTTTCTCTTTCTCATTTAGGGTTGAAGTGTGACCAGACAGTTATTGCAAGCAGGTCTACAATACGGTAGGGTGATAGGATCCGTAGACTGTGTTCTCCAGGCGTGGCCCCTACCGTCAATCTATGAGTGATCTTCGTTTTCCATCCCATCCTCTGATAATAGTGAAAATACCAAAATGCCCTTTATTCGGTTTCTCACATTCTTGCCACTTTCTGTTACAGCAGACTCCCAGCCAAACAAATACATGTTTCATAGATTTATGGATAAATACTCAGGTAAGGATGGCTACGAGCCAAACTTCACTAAGACCAACTCAGCTTGTGAAAATAATGATGTTCAAATAAGATAAATTGGGCTAATGAACCATTAGACTGTTAGACCTTTTTTTATCTCTCTAGCTAGCTGAGCCGAGTCTAGTCCAAGCTAAGTCTGTGCTTGGCATCCCAGGCTCTTCATGAGCCTGGGCCAAACCTGGACTTTGCCTTTATCTGATGAGCCCAAACTAAGCTGGCGAAAACTTGGCTCAACTCGGCTCGGGCCTATACTCAGGTCAATGCGATACTATAGATCAGGATTGAACGAATGATCTGATCTCTTTAGGAGAGGTGATGCCACAACCACCAAGACAAGGGACATTGACAATTGTGCTAGGGTTTGAGAACTATAATTCACTATTGATAAACTAAAATCTAAGGTAGAATTGGGTTGATTTTCGTTAGCAATTCTACAGTTAAGGATGGCTTGGGTTATCCTCACATCCCACCCAATTCATGCCCAAGTTGCACCCCTAGGCTTGACCTAGCAGAATTCCTATTGTGGGATTGGTTGGGGCCCTCCAGAGAAGGACAGGGCTACTATTGATTTGGAACTTTTATATTGATACACAGGGCCTACACTTAGCTTTGGTCTATCCTCTCAAACCCATAATCAAAAAGGTTACAATGCCCTAAATCAAGGATATATCTGATTGACTTTTTTTTATAAAAGAGCTTTCTTTTTTGTTTGGAAAAACTTTTACAGGAGTTGATTAGATTCATTCAAAGTGATAAAATGACAGAACAGCTCAAAAGCCCAAAAAGTCTTTAATGGTGGAAATTGGTTGTCCAAACGTTACGTTATGTACAGTGCCTTCCGGTTACTAAAGAGTGTACAGTGATCCATTGTATGACTTCAACACCCTTAGAATGTGAGATACCTGCTGCATATAACAAGCCCCTCTGTCCATTATTTCTGTTGAGAATTAAATTATAAGGTGATGAAGACGGAATCAGTCATTCTACCACCCAAATACTTGTGCACTCATTCAAGATTCTCTCTCTCTCTCTCTCTCTCTCTCTCTCTCTCTCTCTCTCTAGCTACAGAGGGGGGCAAGGACTGAAACCCATATTGATTGCCACGCTCAGGGAAACATCAGCATGACAAGCTGCAGTAGCACTTTGCCTCCCCTTTTAATCTCTCCACTTGCTCATCTTTTTCTCCATCCCTTTTGTCTTTCTTTTTCCTCTCCCTTTGTCTTCTTCTTCTATCTATCTATCTATCTATCTATTCAAACTCTTCAAAAGCCAGAGAAAGAGTGAAAGAGTGTTGGAAGAGAGGAGATGTCACCAGCAGCTTCAACTAGATGGTGTCCCACCCCGGAGCAGCTGATGATATTGGAGGAGATGTATAGACGAGGGATAAGGACTCCCAATGCATCTCAAATACAACAAATAACAGCTCATCTTTCTTTATATGGGAAGATTGAAGGAAAGAATGTGTTTTACTGGTTTCAGAACCACAAAGCAAGGGACAGACAGAAGCTTCGAAGGAAACTCACCAGACAACACCAGCTGCTGCAGCAGCACCACCTTCATCAGATTGAATCTTCTAGTGCTGCTTTACAGCAAATTCCACCTTATAACCCAACCCACTTTCTTCCCCAGGTTAGAATGATCTCCGACATATAGAAATAAAGAATATTCTTTTAGTTTTCTCCATAAAACATTAGCTTTCTTTTTCATTTTATTTTTTCTCAGCTTTTTTGCCGGTTTTGTTGGTGGGTGTTGCTTTCTTTGTTTCCATCTTATTAAGGAAATCATGGTTTTTTTTCTTTTTTCCTTTCTCTTTCACCTTTCATCTTTATTTGATTATATTCATATCCCATTTGAGATGGAGAGAAAAAAAAACTTTAAATTTTATTTGATTAGAGTAATATCCCATTTGAAATAGATTAAAAAAAAACCATATATTTTATCCATTTCTCTTAAATGTATGACACTTTTTACTGAGAAGAATGTATAAATAATTAAAAATTCAACTAAATTAAATTATCAAACTAAAGCTTTTAAATATTACTGTCTTTGAATTATCATGAGATTAATTGATGAGTATAATAAAATTCTTGTATGGTTATTATGTCTTTTTTTTCCTTTTTTTTAATAATTAGTTCTTAATCTTTCATTTTGCTTCCTGTATTTGGATGTATTAGGGAGGAGGACTAAGAGATTCACCAAATCAGATGGGTTACGCTTGGAAGGTGGATATCTTAGAGAGGGAGGAGATGGAGAAGTCAAGCAGGATGTACAGTCATGACTGGATGATGATGATGGATATGGCGGGTCCAACTACTCCTTGCTGCAACAGGCCTCTCAAAACCCTAGAGCTCTTCCCTATTACAACCACTGGTCTTAAAGAGGAGTGCACCACTTCACGGCATTTCTCCTGCTCCACGTCCACCAACTAACTTCAACTGCATGGCTCATCTCTCTCTCTCTCTCTCTCTCTCTCTAGCTGCCAATCTATCTATGTATCTTTCTTGTTATCGTCTCTGTTTCTGTAATATGTCGTGAGTGAGAAAGAACTATCTTGTCTAACCAGTACTACTACTAATACAAGTTTCCAACATTACGACATGGTTCACTGTTTTTCTTTTCTTTTTTTTGCTTTTTTTGTTTAACTTTCCATTTTCTTGTTTTAAAAAAGAATCTGTCTTGGGGTTGGAGTTGGATTTCGTTTTGTTCTGGTTTTCATCTTTGTCCCATATGTTTTTTCAAGCTGTCAAGAGCAACATCAGTACTTGGTTGCTAGATTGTAGAAATCAAATCAGCTTTTGTTGGTTTTGGAGTATAGACTGGTCTGGTCAATCCCACGAAAGGCTAGTAGGTCTCTCTATAGCCTACGAAAAAGAAAAGAGAATGAATTTATGATGTGTTCAAGGATAGAATGCTTAATTAGAAGGGACATAGAATGAGTAATGCTCTTGGGTTGCTGTGGCTTTTGTGCCCTTTGTTTGAAATCTAATTTTAAACCATCAACTACCCTTTAGAGCACCATCCTGAGGGCTTGGGATAAAACATAAACGGATGTGGTAATCTTAACCGTCGGATGTATATGTCCTTTTGGATGGTCAGTAAGATTAACTGATCTGATAGGTACGGTTACCTGATTGAACTGTTTGGAAGCTGAAAGTGTCCTCCACTCTATGGGACCTACATTTGGCTTTTTTTAAAGAACTGTCTTCTTAAACAAGTAATTAAATATTTACTAAAAAAATTAAATAAAATTGATAAAGCTATATCATCATGTGTTGACATGAAAAATTTTCCACAACTAACATATTATTAGGGGCTGAAATCGTCTACGCCACCCCCCTGATGGG
>JAOXJP010256802.1:0-21426 GCA_025762735.1 Platanus orientalis | reverse complement strand
ATTTTGGCTAAACTTGCATTCCATATATTCTGTCTTAGTCCGGCTTATCCTAAAACCCTTTGATTCTAAAACACCCCCCCATAGTTCTAACTTGGCATTTACCCCCTCTCTAGTCTCATCAATCAACACAACATCATCAACTATGAGGCAACTTATGTTATCAAAATTTTTTCTTCTTTTTAACTATGTGAAGAATGTTTTTTAGTATCTTGTTTTTTGATCAGTGATCTGTATTATGATTTATTTTTAGTTGATGCTTAGTGACCACCTTTCAAAGGATGAAGGATAATTATTGAGATAACTTTTGATTTACGTTACTGGTCTTTGAGGTATTGCATACTTTTGAGAAAGTTGACCTAAAAGGTAGGGACCTTGCTGGTGATGGATTCACTGTATAAGGACGTGGCTGCAGAAATTTGTCAATTCATTGGCCTTAGTTGTATGGATTTAGTTTCTGTGTAACGGATGTTTGTTTATATTTGTTAGGTTGTTACTTCTTGCAAATGTACTATGATTTTCATGCATCTTTAGCGACACTTACTGATTCTGAGATGCTTTAGATTCTTAACAAGGACTTGGGTTCATCTTCAGTTATTGAGAAAGATCCAATGGAACTTCTCTTATTTGTTCATTATTCAAATAGTCCATGAAAGCTATGTTGCTTATTTTCATTGAATTCATGGTTAATTGTGCATTAGAACTCAAAGTCTGATTATACCATGTTGGTTCTATACATGTGTTATAAGCAAGGTTCTTCAAGTACTGAGTTCTATTCAATGTATATACCCACAAACAGATTATATACGCAATTGAACCAGCAGGCAAAAAATGACTTATGCATCCAACCATGTAGAAAATCAATGCTGTAAAGTACTATTCAGATAACTTCAACTACCGGTCTATACAGCACTATGTACTATTTGTAACAACAGAATGTTCCAAGATTCTCAGCAGAACATAACAACAGTAAGTAAACCTCAAAGTCTGAATCTATCAATGATCACTTGGGCACTAGAAGCTAGAGTATGGGGTACCAGTAGCAGCAAGCTATGGGATCAATGCGCAACAGTCGGATGTCTAGATGCTTGTTTCAATGATCGCAAATGTAAACAACAGCAGACTGAGTCATGTCTGTAGACACTCTACCCTTAAATCCAATCATGCCCCCTTTGGATTGTTCCTCTGATGCACGGAGCAGCCAGTGGTTGGAATCCATGGTGAAATAGTCATATGTAGGTGTGAGAGCATCACCCAACCGAGATCATTCAAACCAAAATCCTTGCTAAGTAGACTCAGGAAAATATAGGAAAACAAAATATATATTCATGAAAAAAAAGGAAAGCGAAATATAGGAGAAAAAGAGGATGAAGAAGCTCAGAAGACATATACTCTGTATATGGCTGCAGGTATTGTGTATCTATGTTTACAGAGGAAAGGGTTATTGTTGCACTGAATCCTTTTTTTTTTTTTTGATGAATAACAACAGCTTTCTCCCTACTACTTGGGATTGGCTACACAAATCCTATTCCACCATTCCACTCTATCTAGGGAACATGACCAAACCATCTCAGCTGACTTTCCATCATCTTCTCACCTATTGGTACTACACCTAAGCTCCCTCGAATGGATTCATCTCTAATTCTATCCTTTTTAGTCTTTCCACTCATCCATCTCAACATTCTCATCTCAGCCACACTTATTCTATGTATGTGTTGTTTGTTGGCTGCCCAACATTCAGCTCCATAAAGTATGGCTGGTCTTCTAGCCGTTTTATAAAATTCTCCATTCAATTTTAGTGGTATTCCTTTTTCATACAACACTCCAGAAGCACCTCTCCACTACAACAATCTCAGTCTAATTCTATTAACAACATCATCTAAAATATCTTCCTCATTGTGCATGATCGAATTAAGATAACCAAAATGGTCACTCTAGGTATCTCTTGGTTATCAATCTTATCTATTCCCTCATTTCTACTCCTATTTTTACTAAAGTTGCATTCCCTATAGTCTGTTTTAGTCAAGCTTATCTCAAAACCATTTGATTCTAAACAACATTGAGGAAGATTCCAACAGCTAAGACACACTTAAGCACCCAATGGTAAAAATATTAAAGAAACATTAAAAAAATGGGAAACATTTAGGCTGTAGGTGCTCCAAACCTGACATGCACATGATAGCACGGCAATATACGCATGACACATTTCATACACGCATGTGTGTGTCTGTGTATTAACCCACTGATTCACCATCAAAAGGTTAAGACAAGAGACTTAACCTTCAATTCTGTAGATAGAGATGTAAGATATTATCCTTGCCGTGCAAAGGATTTTGTTTTTCAAGGAAGGAATCTTCCCAAAGAAAGAATACTCAACCAAAATGGGTAAAAAGTAAACTTATACTACAAGGTAACAAATAAAAAAAATAAGGAAAATTTATAATTTATTTTTATCAGCCATCTTAAAGTTATTAAAAATTACTACATAGGGACTATATAATACCCTTAGAAAACATAAAATTACAACAACCGTCCGTTGGATTTAAATTAAGATAGAATTTTTGAATCAGAAAGCATGAGACAGAAGTGAAATGATGTTGATGTCTTTTGGATTTGAATCAACATTCAGGATATTCTTAAAAAATAAACATTTGGATAAGAAAGATAGGATTTGAAAAAATTGATGAAATAAATTACTTGAACTGAACTTATTTGGTATAAATCAGCCATTCAAGCTACCCACACAAAAATTCCTCATTATTTTATGGTTCTCATAGTTTGTCACTTTTCAGTCCTCTGCACTACTTGGATGCTTGTAAGTGCTTTACAAATTTAGCCTAAGTTTCATAGGAAGCTGCTGCACTTCCACACTCACTTAGGGGATGTACTAAAATTGTAACACCCCACATGTAGAGGATATTTATTAATTAAGAGTTGTAATAACTTGTCCCTCACAGTGGTTTCAGGTAGTATTATCACACCATAGGAAAGGGACTGTGTGAATAGCTCATAAATGAAAATATTTTCAAATTTGGCAGTCACTTGTTATTATCCATTAAACTTACTTCATAGGAGCTTTAATCACTTAGGCTGGGTTAACATAACTTATCTAGTAGGCCTAAGTTATTGATGTATATGGGTATATATGAGTAGTATTTGGGTACAATTTGTAAGGGTACTTAGGTACATTGCACATGAGTCGTATACTTGTAAATACCCAAATGTAATGTCTGTAGTATTCCCTTTAATAAAATACCATACATATGAGAGAAGGCTAATACACTTCTCCATACAATTACCCCTTCTTCTTCTTCATCCTTCTTCAAACCCTAGCACTTCTTCACACAAATCTACCAGGTATCAGAGCCATCTATCAGATCTAGTGCTAAGGAACACATCTGTCGAGCTTGCCGCTTCACCACTGACATCATCAGGTCGTACAAATTATGTGTGTTCGATCTGTGTAGATCATGATTTTTGGTGATGAATCTCATGTTATTTGGAGTGATTTGCTATTTTTAGTGTTTTTCTTTTGAGTTTTTTCTTGAAATTTCTCATATATGAATGTTTCATTCGATTCATCCACCTATGGGTTTTTTATCTTTTTCTTTCTTTAGCTGTCTGGCTTCATTTCATTATATGTGACTAGCAGGAAGTTGTTTCACTCAAAACCTTACTGAAGATATCACGAGTTTACTAGGCTATTATTGCTATCGGCTTTTTTTTTTGGCTGGGTTTTTGTTTTTGTTTTGACTTTGTAGCCTCAAGGAACCCTGTACTTGTCTTGCTCGCTACGGCATCATTTTGATATATGGAGTTCTCCTTGAGCCACTGTTTCTCTGTTATTGCTTTTTTTTTGGGACTTTTATGTTGCCATATGTTTCGGTAATGCTTGCAGCTTGTGTGGTCGTTCGATTTGAGCCTTGTGTGTTGAAGACTCTTCTGTGGTTGTTTTGACTCTTGTTTTCTGCCTTGTGTGTGTGTGGTGGCTGTTGTTGGTGCTTCTATCATGATTTCTGGAGCTACAAGTTGTGTAGTATCTATCCAGCAAAGTAAATCTTCTACGGGCCATCATGTCTGAACATAGTCAGATTGAATCAGCTTTTGCTATGTCTACTCCTACTCCTAGCAATAACCGAGTCCATCCTTTGTTGTGGCAAGGGGGGGTATATCACTAGGAGCACTTCTGCTAAGGCTTTGTTTGATTCTCAGTTTTTTATGTAGGAGGCTGAAGGTGCTCTTTTTGTTTCCTAGCTTTTTCAGTCTATGCAGCTTGTGATCGGTAACACATATTTGTTTTTGAGATCATCCAAGGAGATATGGGATGTTCTTGAGAATATGCATTTTGAGGTTGGTCAGTTAGCCCAGGTGTATGAGCTCCGTCAACAAGTATGACAGATAAAGTAGGGGGATTAGTTTGTCACTGCATACTGCTCCAGCCTGTGCCTCTTGTGGAAGGAAATTGATTAATTATGAGGCTCTTCCCGCTCTATGTATTGCCGATGTTTTTGTATTTTAGAAGTTTGTTAAGGAGAGTCGTGTTTTTGAGCTTCATGTGGGTCTTAATCTCGAGTTTGGAACCTATTCATAGTCATATTCTTTCTTGTGAGGTGTTTCCATCTCTCTATGAGGTCTACTCATATCTACACAGTGACGAGTGTTGTAGGAGTGCTATGTATTTGTCACAGCTCCTCCCTACTCCTAAGAAGTCGGCCCTTGTCTCTTATGTCTCAGAGAGGTGGTTGTAGTGGTGATCATAGTCATACCTATGCTGGTAGTGGTTTTGATGAGCGGGACAGATTGTGTTGTGATCATTGTGACCGAGCTCACCATATGAGGATGGCATGTTAGGACTTCCATAGTCATCCTCAGGAGTCCACTCCTTGCCTTCCTTAGCATAATTTTCATGTTGATGGCCGTGACATTACTCCTCGTCCTCTTACTAGGGTCGTTCGAGTGCCTATGTAGCTACCCATTCTGATGTTACTCCTCCTGCCACTTTCTCTACAGTGTTTTGAGTCCCTTATTGTTTCTAGCAGGGAGATTGCCTCTATTCTTTGTCTATGGCTTAGTCGGATCATTCCTCATGTGGTTCCTCTACATCTTTTTTAGCTGTTGCAGGCATTCCAGAACTTGCCTTTACTGCTTCTTCTCCTACTTTTAGTGTCTCTTGGATTATTGATTCCGGTGCCTCTCACTGCATAACCAATATGTCCTCGATTTTCTCGTTCTACATTGTTAATTTTGGTTAAGAAACGGTTCGCATTGCCGATGGTTCCATGTTTTCTGTTGTTGGGACCAGTTCTATCACTGTTACCTCTTCTTTATCACTTTCCTTTATCTTTCAAGTTTCTAATTTTCAGCTTAACCTCGTTTATATTAGCAATTTCACTAAATTTTTGAATTGTAGTGTCATTTTCTATCCTTCTTATTATGTCTTTCAAGACTTGGTGACGTGGCCACGAGGAGTGAGGGCTATACCTTCTAGATGCAACTTCACATCTTGCCTCCCGAATGCAACGAAAATTTCTCCATTGATTTTGTCTCAGCTTATACAATAGCAGTTTAGGCTTGGCCACCCCTCATACTTTACTTTGCAGAAACTATTTCCTCGTTTATATAGTTCTGTTTTTATGTCTACTTTTCTTTGTGAAAAATGCAAGTTCGCTAAACACTATATCTGTTAAGAATTTACCCTAATTTAGGATCGTGAGAAACGAAATAAAACATAATAAAGATCAAGAAAAAAATAAAGAGATAAGAACACCAGATTTACATGGTTCACCCAACTTGGGCTATGTCCACGGAGTCATTGCGATTTTTCAGTATGATTGAAAGCAAAAAGTACAAGATGATGATTCAGTTGCAGCCACCCCCCAACATTATACATAAATAATTAGGGCTATGCTCTACAAGTGTGAAATTACCATAATATGATTCAGTTGGATCTGCAAAGAATGGAAATGTGTATAGTACTATCAAGCTCCACACTTCCTATCAATATCTTCTTACCTTATCAGTGCTAGTAGGAATACTTCTTTTTCTATTGTGCATGCTGATGTGTGGGGCCACCCTTTCCTTGTACTTCTTTATTTGATTACCGTTATATTGTTACATTTGGGGATGACTTTACAAACTCTACTTGAGTTTATTTGTTATATGCTAAATATGAAGTGTTTTTTATTTTTCAAATAATTCATAAGATGGTTGATACTTAGTTTGACTAAAAAATTCATATCATTCGTTCTGATAATGGGGATCAATATATGTCTATTGTTTTTTTCCTTATATTTTCCTCAGGATGACTTACTTCACCAAACCACTTATTTATGGACTTCTGAACAAAATGAGGTTGTTGAAAGGAAAAATTGCCATTTGTTAGAGATTATCTATGCTTTATTTTTTACTATGTATGTTCCACAGGTTTTTAGCTAGATGCTTTTTTTTATGCTTTTAGATTGCTACCTTCTCACATTCTTTATTTCCAGTCTCCTCTTTCTCTTCTTTTTGACTCTTCTATTGGTTCCTCTTTTCCTTCCAAGATCTTTGGGTGCATTTGCTAAAACTACATGCCTAAATCAAACCGTTCCAAATTGAATCCCAAGGTGCTTAAGTGTATCTCCTTAGGTATGCTCCCAATCAAAAAAGTGTATTGTTTCCATGGATGTTACCTTTCATGAGTCTTTCATTCTTCTCTCTTAGCCATCCTCATCTCCAGGAGGAGAAACATGGTATATGTTAAGATGAGCCTGTTCTTCCTCTCCATGTTCCTTCGTAATTCTTTGATGTTGATGGATGTCATAGCGAGGGGGAGGAGATAGAAGTTGTTCAAAATGAGATATAACCCACTCAAAAGAAAGGGTGGGTGAAAGTTTTTACCCATGTGTTGATTCGAAAGAAGAAGAAAGTTGCTCTTAGTTTTCATGTGCTTCTCCAATAAATTGCCTCATCTTCAGGTATTGCTCCCTTTATACCTCCTGATGACTCTCATCTACCCATTCCTGTTAGAAAGATTACCCTTGTGCTTGTACTCAACACCCCATTGCTAACTACGTGTGTTATGACTCTGTCTCCTAAGTTTAGGGATTTTTCTTCCACTTCGTCCTTTGTTTCCATCCCATGTAGTGTACCTCAAGCTCTTTCTTAGCCTTAGTGGTGAAGGTCAATGAAGGAAAAATGCGGGTACTTGAGAAGAACAAAACATGGGATGTTATAGATCTTTCATGAGGGAATGAGCCAGTGTGGTGCAAATGATTATTCTTTGTAAAGCTACAACCGAATGGCACTATTGAGCGATATAAAGCCTAATTGGTAGCCAAGGGATACACTTAAACTTATGAGATTGATTATCAGGAAACCTTTGCTCCAGTAGCAAAGATGAATTCTATCAAGATCTTGATCTTGTTGACAATAAATTAACTAACTCTCCTAAACCTTAAGGTGTTAGGAGATACACAAATTAATATACTTCAACACCCTTCTCAAGAGGAACATTTTTCTCTCCTGGGAACTCACTTGGGGAGCTAGGCATGTGTCCACACACGTACAACACTACATCTAGGAAATTACTTCCCCCAGGATTCAAACTCAACTCATGACCATATATACTTTGATACCCTGTTGATAGTAAATTAACCAACTCTCTCAAAACCTTAAGGTGGTGTTAGGAGATAAAAAAAATTAATACACTTCAGCAGATCTCTGGCTGCGAATCAAGGATCACCATTGTTTTTACTTGATGTCAAGAATGGAGATCTTGAAAAAGAAGTCTAGATATGACTACCTCCTGGTTTTTAGTTATCCATAGGCAAAGGGAAGGTGTATCGCCTAAAAAGGCTCTCTATGGTCTCAAACAATCTCCTTGAGTGTGGTTTGAGAGGTTTTAGGGTGTTATGCTAAAAAATGGCTATAAGCAGTGTCAAGCCTATTATACGCTCTTTATGAAACATCAATAAAGGAATGTGACAACCCTTATTGTCTATGTTGATGATATTGTGGTCATTGTGAGATCAACCACCTGAAAGATTTTCTTGGCAAAGAGTTTGAGATCAAAGATTTAGGTCTTCTGAGGTACTTCTTTGGGATAGAGGTTACTAGATCCAAGGATTGTATCTTTCTATCTTGGCCTAAATATGTATTGGATCTCCTTCAGGACTATGGGATGTTAGGGTGTAGACCTTGTGACACTCCCGTTGAGTCTAATCACCGCTTACATGTAGATGAGGACCACCGAATCTTTGACATTAGGTGTTTTCGGAGGCTCGTGGGAAAACTTATCTATTTGACCCTTATTAGACCAAATATCTCTTATGCAGTTGGAGTGGTTAGTCAGTTGATGCATGCTTCCACCACCAAGCATCTTGAAACAACATATTGTGTTGTCCATTACTTCAAGAAGAGCCTAGGATAGGGAGTTTGTATGTTAGAAGACATGATCTTCTAGTAGAGGCCTTCATCGATGCAGATTGGGTGAGATCTATGACTGATCAGAGGTCCACCTTAGGTTATTGTGCATTTGTAGGAGGTAATCTTGTTTCTTGGCTTAGCAAAAAGTATCTAGTTGTAGCTCAATCAAATGCGGAGACAAAGTTTTGAGCCATAACATATGGGATTTGTGAGATGCTGTGGATACGTGGTTTTTTGAGGGAGTTAAGATTCAACTTTCTTGACCCTATGCGATTGTACTATGATAATAAAGCCGCGATTAACATTTCTCATGATCCCGTTTAGTATGACCAAACTAAACACGTCGAGGTTGATAGACACTTCATCCAAGAGAAGTTTCAAACTAAGCAAATCTCCTGTGTTCACCTATGGGTTGTGTAGTCCTAGTTTTATTGGGATTATTCGCAAGCTTGGTATGCACACCATTACATACCAGCTTGAGGGAGAGTGTTGTTGTATATGGGTATATATGGGCAATATTTTAGTACAATATGTAAAGGTACTTGGATACATTGTACATGAGTGGTATACTTGTAAATACACAAATGTAATGTCTCTAGTATTCTGTTTAATAAAATAGCATACGAATGGGAGAAGGCTAATTGACTTTTCCATACGATTTCCCCTTATTCTTGTTCTTCCTTCTTCAAACTCTAGTACTTCTTCAAACAAATCCACTTAATTCCCATACCCCTACAAGCATCATGCACTGCTTATTTAATCAGTGCCTTAGAGGATTTACCAAATTCATTCCTAACCTCTAAACTTAAAGAGTAAATACTCATCAATTATCAGTTGCTCACCACATTATATCTCAACTTAGTGTGTCTACTTTTATTGTTATAGATCTTACTTTGTATTCGAGCTATGGCAATTGTAAAATAACAATGAATCGATATAAGTGGAATTGATCTAGTCTATAATGGTATATCAACTTGAAAGTTTTGAAGCCACTCTGCTTCTACTTCTACTTTCACTAAATGAATTCAAATTTTTATTGTTAGTAAGCTAAGCAACTTTGATTAGATGACTTCCAAGATATCATTCCTCTACCTTGAGTCAACACATCCATTTTTTGAGTATAATTCCAAGTCAGAAATCCAGTTTGTATTGCTATAAGCCTATAACCCTCTAGTATGACGGGATATCCACAATATTGTAGATCCCAATCTATTTTTCCTTAATGAGAACTCTAACAATATCTGTCTAGTGTCCATGCCTTGGAATTTGTGTAAATCTACTCAATTTGTATACTACTTATGTAATATCATGTCTACTAAAATTTATTAGTTACCTAAGACTACCGATGATTATAGCATATTCTTTTTGAGATACCTTATTGTTAAGAGAGCTTATATTCTGTGTAAGTGTTACCATACCATAGCAGGGGCATTTTTTGACCTTGCATTATATTAGATAATATAAAGGGAGAGGAGGCGTTGTTTTCTATGCCAACGACTCCTCTTCTCCTCCCTCCTTTCCCAACATCATCTCGTCTTTTTCTCATTCTCTTTATTCTTTATTCTTTTTTTCTTCTTTTCTTGTTATTTTTCTTTTGTTTTTTATTTATTTACATGACATAAGAGTAGGACTGATCCTATAGTCCCGTTCTTTGCTAGGGTTTCTTTTATTGGCTGTGTGAAACCCTAGTTGTCAAAGTTCTTTTTGATTGATTGTGTACAAGGGATGGAAGGGTTTTTTTTTTTGTGCCTCAATCATGATTGGGTGCAGCTGCTGTGGTACCATGATTATGCAATCCCATCCTCTTTTTTTTCATCAACAATAGAAAGAAGATTGTGTGCTTGTGCTTGCACCAATGAGTCATTCTATTTTGTGTTGAAAGTTCAGTAGATAGCACTGTTTCTTGTAAGGGCCTTTGGATCTTGGGCATTCCTTCAAGGATAAACCTTTTTTCTATATAGACTCATATTTGGATAAATTCTAACTCAACCATTTAAAGAGCTGATGATGAAATTTGGCAAATAGATGGGTGTTGTGTATAAAGAGAGAGGAATCAATGGGCCATCTCTTTATTTATTGTCTGATGGTTCATAAAGTTTGGGACTTCTTTCTCTCATCTCAATGTATCTTGGTCCTTCCCTAACATGTCCAAAGATTCTAATGTTTAAGTGGTGGATAAGGGACTTGGAAGGTATCTCTAAAATCATTTGGCGTTTTCTGCCTAGGGCTATTTGTTGGGGTTTGTGGAAAGAAAATATCAAAAGAATCTTTGAGGACAAGTTCACAGTAGCAAGATAGTCTTTATGCTAGTATCTACAAGCTTCTCTTAGATTGGGTTTCCGTTTTTGCTGACTTTGATGAATTGGAGTCGTATTATATATGGAGCAAGATTGTTTAGGTTTATTTATTTGTGTGTTGTATTTTGCTTCTTGTATTCCTTGTATTGTTACAGTCACCAGCCTTCTCTTTTGTTCTCTCTTGTTTTCTGAATTAAGTGCACTACTTCTCGATATATATATATATATATATATATATAACTAATTATATTCGAATAAGCATAATTAAATGAAAAATGTTAAGCTTCTCATAAAAAACTTGTTAAAGATACTACTTGTAAGATAGTTATCATTTATGGTTATAATTTTTTCCCTGTTTGATTGTGGAGATCATTCATGAGTGGACCACTTAGAATCTTACTTTAAGAAACAGCACAACTGAAGTAGTGGATGTGTAATGAGATGAAGACAGATGGTAAGTGTTTTTTTTTTTTTTTATCGATAAAGTAAAGCCTTATTGATGACTGAGAAGCATGAGAGGTACAACTCAGTGAGGGGCTGGGGAGCACCCATCAGCTGAACACAAAGCTATCCCGTTCGAAATAAAAATCATGGAACTTCACCTCCTTCGTCATAGGGAGGTGAGAACTCCAAAAATGCAATAAGGATATCACTGTATCGGAGAGCCTATTGTTTTCCACCCAACCCTGCTAAGAAACACGAGCATTTTGCTCCAACCAAAGAGCCCAGCAAAGCACAACAGGGATACTATTACCAGTCTTTTCCCACAAGGAGTTAGGTCAGAACTCTCCTAGTTGCTCCCCTTTGACAACAAATCCTCCATTGTCCTTGGCATGACCCAGCTTCGACCAAACCTCCAGAGACAGATGGTAAGTGTCTTTGGATGTCATGCTTCTTGATCATCTCAATTAGAGCTCTAAAAGCTTCTTAGAGAGTTCTCAATGATTGGGATAAAGATGCATTCCATCTTCCCTCCCCCACCCCCTTTCTTCTTGATTATATTTGAGATAAAGATATTGTAGCGAGTCACTAACATTATATCTAAAGACTATGGACAAAACGTTCCTAGGTTCCTGTGAACTGGATGTGAAGGCATGTACTTATTATGATGTGATGAGAAATGAAGACCACTTTCTATCTCTACAAGTTCCAAATCCTCCAAAATATGAATATAATGAAGTGTGGTTTCATTTAAATGGATCTTGAATTTGATGAATAACAGTTCTATTTCAATGATGTGATGTTGCAGCTAGGGGGAAAGCGAGTGGGAATTGTTGGGCTGGGAAGAATTGGCTCTGAAGTCGCAAAAAGGCTTGAGGCCTTTGGCTGCAGTATATCGTACAACTCAAGGAAGAAGAAGCCATCTGTTCCATTTCCTTATTACTCAAATGTCTGTGATCTTGCAGCAAACAGCAATATTCTCGTAATCTCTTGTGCATTGACAGAGGAAACATATCACATCATAAACAAGGATGTTCTGTCAGCATTGGGGAAGGAAGGAATCATCATTAATGTGGGACGTGGGCCTCTCATCGACGAGAAGGAATTGGTTCGGTGTTTGGTGCAGGGTGAAATTGGAGGTGCTGGTTTGGACGTGTTTGAGAATGAGCCTGATGTGCCGAAGGAACTCTTCACTTTGGATAATGTTGTATTGTCTCCACATAAAGCTGTGCTGACACCAGAATCTCTGTCAGCATCGTTTGAGCTAAGTATAGCTAACTTGGAGGCTTTCTTCTCAAATAAACCCTTGCTATCTCCGGTGAAGCATGAATGAAAGGGACCATCCATTCTGGTCCCAATAGAAGCTTCACAGGTTGATATCAGCATCATGCTCTTGGAGTTCCTCCAAAAACTGAATAATGAAATTGCTTTGACTCTTATCAATTGAATGAGATTGAAAACTTGAAACAAGATGGACTAAAAACGTTTCATTCATCCATGACTTGACCACAAGTTTTTCAGGTGACCTAGCTGATGGTACAAACAACATGGCCCAATGTGGGTGTTCCGAATGCAATTGGCACTTGGTTGAAGCCCAACTGCCGAAATGGCCTATAATGTAGGATCAGTGTAAAACTACTTCCATACTCTCATTAATACATCAAGGCATGTCAGTTGATATCAATCAGTCTTATCTGTTTCAAAATAATAAAAGGGTATGTCGATGATATTTGTCAAACTCCACTTGGGCCAGGGGTTAGTGTGTAACTAAGAACTCACCATTCACAGTTACTAGTGATACCTTTCAAAATGGTTGATTGTTATTTTTCAAAATGGAGCTTTGGCCTTCGTAATGACCCAAGGTTGGGTTGGGTATACTGCAACTTTGGCTTGCGCATTGGCTGAATAACCACAACTAAGGCTGTAAATGGACCAGTATCTGGTCTGTTAAGATTAATTGGATGCACGTATAAAACAGGATGCATGTTCATATCTATTTATTTATATGGATACTGGATACAAATCTGAATATACATTGTACATACAATTTCTAATTTATTACAACATAATAGTATACTTTATTTATGCGGATATTGGATACAAATCCAAATATACAACTGTATACAATTTCTAATTTATTACTACATCATAGTACATCTCATAACCTATAATCATCGATTGCGTGTATATATATATATAAAATCAAATGCTTATATATGAATATAATCGGATATATTCTAAATTATACTTAATACGGATGAGAAGATCAATGTATATTAATATTGGGTTTGGTTACAATTGGACATATTCTAAACGAACTGATTACTTAATTGGAGTGATTGCACTTCAATCCATATTTGCCTTAAGCGGACCAAATCCATATTTGCCTTAAGAAACCCCACATAAACATAACAACATGTGAGCTCGCTTGCTCATTTTAATTCACAAAAAAATATATATATAAAAAATGCTCATCTTATATAGAAGAATATAAAAATTGTTCTTCTTAGATAGTTTTAGTAATGTGGTGTTCTAGCTTTCTAACCCAATCTAGCCTTGACCCAACCCGGGTTGGGTTAGTTCAGTGGTGCAGGCCAGGTTGGTTCTTGTGGGTATGTGGTTGGCCTAATGAGTCGGTTTTTTATTCATGGGTTACTCCAACAAATCTTATTAAATGTTTGGTGGAATTTGGTGGAGAAGCATTATAATGTTTCTTGTATTATATTGCCTATGTTAGTCCAATATTAATGGTTGTATAAGAAAGGATATTAGATTCTCTATCGTTTAATTGGGAATATAGTGTAGTTTGAATGCGAGAGTGTGATATAGTTGTCATGGAAAATCATTTTTTATTAAAGGCTTGGTTAGTGGGTTTTGCAGGGCATTCTTTATATAAAAGGTTTCACATATCATGTAAGAAGAATATACTTGAATTTTATTTAAAAGAAATTGAGCTTTTTAGCTTTTGGTATTGAAGATTCCACCTTTGTGAAGTTTTCTATATTTTTATATTTTCAAATGGCTAAATCTTTAATAATTTTCTTTCAAATTAAACCACTTTCAATATCTATCAAACAGGTTCTTAATTTGGTATCATGCACCTTCATAGGTTTGGACAGTTGGTCAACTCCAAGCCTATCCCAATTTGCAGCAGATGCCCTAATTTTGTACCATGCACCTTCGTAGTTGTAAGGTGCATATTTCCATCCATGATTTGAAGATGCATCCAAATGGGAAAGGATTATAGAAGTTTGAAAACGAGCCATAAACAAAATGAATGATTGCTGATAAATAATTGCTAATTTTTTGTTAATTATTGTTTGTATTAATCATTATGCTTCTTACGGGAAAAAAAAAAAAAAAGGGAGCAGATTTTCTGTCCAGGATTGTGTCCAGGGTACAAAGTGACTTCATTTGGAATAAAATGGGTGGAAATTTAAAATTTATTCCAACCCCTGCCCATTGATTCCATGTGAAGTCACCTGGTTCCCTGGACAACATTC
Source organism: Platanus orientalis (assembly GCA_025762735.1). Classification (NCBI taxonomy): domain Eukaryota; kingdom Viridiplantae; phylum Streptophyta; class Magnoliopsida; order Proteales; family Platanaceae; genus Platanus; species Platanus orientalis. Next base: position 6,782 of record JAOXJP010256802.1, on the reverse strand, counting down.
TGGACACCAAATCCTGAACAGAACATCTATTTGGTAAAAAAAAAAAAAATGATAAAATGTATGTTGCTAATATAGTAATATTTCTTTCTAATTTTTAAATTGCTAATATAGTTTAAATTGGTATTTTAACTCGCTGCAGAGGATCCGGTATCATTAATGCATAATTACTACTACTATAATAGAGATTTAGAATCATCTCCAGTCTGAATGGACAAGTACCACACCATTACCAATAAGTGCACGACATGTGGTCTGACAAAGGGTGTTTAAGTCAATGCACATGGGTCAAAGGAGGGCATTACTGTAAATACACAATAAATCAGTACCTGTGTATTTATTAATATACCTTTTGTCAGACATTGTGTCACATTGTGAGAAGAGACTGGAGTGGTACATGTCCATTCAGACTGGAGATGATTTGAACTCATAGACGTGGACACGTTCTTGTTGAATCCGTCAGTTGACGTAACATGCCAAAATCCAATTTGATGACGTTCGAGAAACCAAATAATTCACCACATGCACTACAGAGGTATTTTTATCACAGAACATTTGCATGTATATATATACATATAAAGAACGGATGCTCATCGTTTCTTGACTTTCTTCTATTATTTCATGCCAGGAAACTGATACACCTATTTTTCTATCCCCTCATGTCCCATACACAAAAGGTGAGGTGTAGAGGATTAAAACTGTAAAAAATAGTTTTCAAATAAAAAGAAGATACATATTTAAAATGTTTAGAGGGTTAATACCATAAAAAATGTTCAAATGGACATATTCTATATGCTAAAGCAAATGGTTCAAATGAACGTATTTTATATGTTAAATATGGTAAACAAAAGGTAGCTTACGTCAATGACACCCCCACACCCCTGATTTCTTACTTTAAAATTGCCATGCATCTCTTTCCCTCTTAATATTTCTCTTTTAGTTGGATTCTAAATTACTTCCATCTTATCCTTATTTTTTTTTCAGTTATATCCCTCTTAAATTTCTCAATCACATCTATAGTTTTGAAAACTGGACTGGTCAATGAATTAGTGAAGTGGATGGTTCAGGTCCAACCAAGTTGGACTGTCAGAATACATGATCTTACAATTATTCGCTTCAATCATAAATAAATGTAATAAAAAATTAAAACAATTCATAATGCATTAGAAGGCTTTTCAATGGGTTTTTAATTTTTAGACATATTAAAAAAAATGTAATAAAATACCAAAAAATAAAATAAATCATGGAAAGTGGGATTGGAATTTGGAAATACACATATCTATTTTTTCTTCTAATTTGCTTAAAAATATAAAAACCGGTTGGTTGTATTAGAATTGGATTTGTAAAAAACCAACTGGTTTTCATTGGTCTTGACCGGTTTTGTTGGTTAAATGCAATTTCTAGCATATTAGGTTTTAAGCTTCTATAAAGCCGTTTAGGGAACCAGTTCTGGTTAAATCAAGTCGGATCATCTGATCTGGTTTAGCTATCAAAACTATCACCACGTCCCATTTATCCTTATCTTTTTCTTATTCACGTCTCTCATAAAAACTACCATGTTTACCTTTTTAAAATTCTAACCAGCTAATAATCAGTATAAACATGGGTGGATATTAAACATAAATAAAGAGAAAAAGAAGGTGAGTGAAAAAAAAAAAGATTTTAGAAGACCAAATTAATAGAAGATAGAGAGGTGCTAAGTTTTAATATTCAATTTTGAAAAGACCAAATATTTTTATCAGTAAAAACTTCATTCGTACGCAATCCAAATCCCCTTTGATGCTGTCGTTCTTACTTTAGACACACTCTAAGTTATACTACCAAGTCCGGAGCGTCTTTGTCACTCACCCGTGTTAAGAGGCATTAAATTCAAAAGAGACGTCTCAGCCTGTGGTGTGGGGACACGGGAAGATAAACAAATTTGTGTCTAGCAGATCCTTTCCCTTCACCAAACGCGGAAACCGAGGACTTTTATTTTTAACTGAAAAGAGATTTTTTTATCAGAACTGAATTCCATAATCCAATCGGAGTTGTAATCATCACCAATGGCTACTTCTGTTGAAGGAGCAGAGCAGCAGCAAGAGCTACCGCTGGTTCTGCTTCTTCGTCCGCCACCAAACCCTCTTTGGAAAGAACGGTTACTGAACAAGTTCCGAATTCTGAAGCCATGGGAGGAGGAGTCGATGTCCATCCAAACCTTCTTGACCACCCACGCGCATTCAGTCAGGGCCTTGTTCTGTATGCCTTTCCACCTTGTAGACAGTGAAACTCTCCGTTGTCTTCCCTCCCTACAGTGTGTTGTCACCCCCAGCGTCGGCGTCAACCATATCGACCTGGCCGAGTGCAGTCGGAGGGGAATCGCAGTCACCAACGCCGGCACTGCCTTCACAGATGATGTTGCTGATTATGCCGTTGGACTCTTGCTCGATGTCCTCCGACGGATTTCTGCTGCAGACCGTTTTGTCCGGCGAGGACTGTGGCCTCTCAAGGGAGACTACCCTCTTGGTTCCAAGGTGCAAAAAGCTAAATTTGACTCATTTCCCCACTTTTTTTTTTAATATACGGTAATTAAGCTTGTTTTGTTTGGTTAATCTCTCTTCTGCCTTTGATCTGCTAACAAAATTGAAATACATGTTCACTTAAAGGATCAGGGCACCAAGAAAAATGATTCTGATGGCATCAACTGCTAATATACGAGTAACCCAAAATTGGGTTGAGGAACTATGTGTTGTTGAATTTGTAAGAAATAAGTTACCAAATTAGAAAAAGTAGTAATGTTTTTCTTAGTTAAACAGAGCCAATCCAGTTAAAATTAAAAAAGTAAATCAGGTTTGTGCAGCATCTATGTGGTGGTGGTTGGTCATTTCAGTGACTGTTTTTGTTAATTAGTTATTGTTTCCTCAAGTTGAGGGATAGTTTATAATATTGGTTACTGTCAAGTGTTGGTAAAAGCTGTCTTTATTAGATATATAAGGAGTTCATACATCATGTCTGGATCAATTGAAAACAAGCCAAAGAAAGTGTCTTATCTTAGGTGGGATATAAAGATGCCATAGCTTCTTCAAATTGTACCACCACCTCCATTGTTGGTATGTCTATTATGATTATCCCTGGGAAGCAAATAGTAGGCAGTCTTGACATTAAATTTCCCTTAGGTATCTAAGGGCCATAATGGTTTGTCCTTCTCTAACACTGGACTCAGAGGTATGTTTTTGATGGCTGTTATCTCAGAAGGATTGAGTAGATATTCTATAGCCCGGAGGTTCCATTGGGAGTCAATGATATCAACCACTTGGGTCATTGGAGAAATGACTGGTTTTGTCGAACTCAAAACGATATTTGGGAAAAGTAGGCGCCCGCCCAAGGGTCATCCCATACTTGAATGTCCACACTATTAATCCCCACCTTGCATAGCAGACCTTTGAGAAGCACTTCTCTTCCCTTTATCAAACTTTTATAACCCCACAATTCCCAAGGCTTCATTTATTGCTTTCATGAAATGGTCATTTGGGTAGTATAGAAATTTCATGAGTTAACTACATACAAATATCATATCCCTAGCCCCCGCCCTTCTTGCTTTTCCTAATATCATGTTAACTAGACCAGTTGATTTTCCATTTTCTGTCTCGACCAGAAGTTACATTGTTTATTGTGATGCGGGAGGAGAAAACATGACATTGCTAGCTTGGTATAGCAAAGACTACATATTATATGAAGTTGATACCATTGCTGAAAAGGCTTAGATTCATTTTTCTTTCCTTTTTTTTTTTTTTTATAGTTCTTAACATTTAATAGATGTTTTCTGAAGCTTGATATATGATTGTAGGTAACATTAAACTTTGTTAAAATTGCTTTGTCATAGATAAACTTCAAGAATCTAGTATTTGACTAATTATATAAGCATAATTAAACAAAATGCTAAGCTACTTATCAAAAAAAATATGTTATATATACTACCTGTAAGATTGCTATCTATTATGATTATCATTTTTTTACCTTGATTGACTCTGGAGATCATTCATGACTGGATCACTTAGAATCTCACTCTGAGAAACAACACAACTGAAGGGGTGGATAGCACGTAATGAGATGAAGCCTGATGTGAGTGTCATTTGATGTCATGCTTCCTGATCATCGAAAAAAAAATTAGTCTAAAAGTTTCCTAGAGAGTTCTCAAGGATTGAGATAAAGAAACATTTCATCTTGATGATATTTGAGATACACAAATAATAGTGGGTCACTAACATGTATATCTAAAGATGCTGGACAAAGCATTCCTAGGTTCCTCTGGGCCAGATGTGAAGCACATACTTATTATTGTAATATGATATGATGAGAAATTGAAGACAGCTTCCTATCACTATAATGTTCCAAATCCTCCTACACCCAGGTATATAATGAAGGATCTTGAACTTCGATGAATTATAAAAGTTTTCCCATTTCAAAGATTTTGTTGATTGCAGCTAGGGGGAAAGCGAGTGGGAATTGTTGGGCTGGGAAGCATTGGCTCCGAAGTGGCAAGAAGGCTTGAGGCCTTTGGCTGCAGTATCTCGTACAACTCAAGGAAGAAGAAGCCATCTGTTCCATTTCCATATTACCCAAATGTCTATGATCTTGCAGAGAACAGCAATATTCTCATCCTCTCTTGTGCATTGACAGAGGAAACATACCACATTGTAAACAAGGAAGTGCTGTTGGCATTGGGGAAGGAAGGAATAATCATTAATATGGGACGTGGGGCTCTCATCGACGAGAAGGAATTGGTTAAGTGTTTGGTGCAAGGTGAAATTGGAGGTGCTGGTTTGGACGTGTTTGAGAATGAACCTGATGTGCCCAAAGAACTCTTCACTTTGGATAATGTTGTATTGTCTCCACATAAAGCTGTTCTGACACCAGAATCTCTGTTAGCAGCATTTGAGCTATGCATAGCTAATTTGGAGGCTTTCTTCTCAGATAAACCCTTACTGTCTCCGGTGAAGGAATAATGAAGGGACCATCCATTTTGATCCCAATAGAAGCTTCACAGGTTGACATCATCATTATGCTCTTGAGCAATTTCTAAAACTGAACTGGTGGGATGGCTTTGACTCTCATCAATTGGATTGCTAAATAATTCATTTGTGCAAAGCTTGAACCAAGTTAGATTGATAAAGTTGATGCAATCAATAATCCTCTTCCATTTTGACTGAATTTTCAGGTGACTTTTTTGGCACAAACTGCATGGCCCAATGATGTTGTTCTTGCACCACCTTCAGGCCTAGGAAGAACCCCCATGCTTATGTTTCATCAGTTGTGCAAGTGGGTAGGATCTTGGAAAATCCTCCTTTGAAAGATCTTAGGTGATCGCGAACAATAACAGCTACTGCACTAAGATTTCCTGTAGCTCCATCCACATTAATCTTAATGACTCCCATAGGTGGGGAAACCCAATGATGTTGCTGAGGGCCTAACTGAGAGTTGTGTGTGGCTTCATCTTGTGTAGCTACTTCATCTTATTCTTCTATTAGCAACATAGCTTGTATAAGAATAGATTTAGCTAGGGGGGTTTTATTTTCAAAAATTTTCCTATTGCGCGCTTTTAAGATATACCAAATAATTGAGAAGCCAATTCTCATCACCAAGCAATCCAGATATAGCCTAATCCATTCAAGAATCCATTCTCTAAAATTTTTCTTTTGCTATCTAGTTCAAAGGCCGAGGACTGATCTAAACATACTGCTTGAGAAAAATCACATTCATAGAAGAGATAGTCTAAAGTTTCAGGCTTCATCCTGCATATACATTGAGGATCAATACCTTGGATGTATTTGGAGAGAGTCGTACAAATAGCTATCATACCTTGGAGACATCCCCATATAAATGTTTTTATGGGGGGAGATGGTTCTGAGTTTTCCACGGCCTCTTTTAGACGATTAGTTTTCAATTCCATTTGAACTAGAAGGTTTTGGCCTTTGTATGACCTTCGTGCTGAATCTTCCTAAATTTTGAGCTACTTTTTGAGGTCTGATATAGAAGTACCTGCCATAGGTCTTATTTCCAGAGAGCCTAAAATATCCAAATTGGCATCTGAGCACAAAGACATGCCTTCCGAAAGTGATTGCATCTCCCCTTCATTGCATAGGTTCCACCGCAAAAAAGAAATACTCAACATTCTACATAGAACTCTTCAGGTTGGGTAATTAGGACCAAATATCTAGGTTGAATTTTAGCTGTGGAGATCACCTGGGTACTACGGCTGTTCATATAGTGCCTCAATCTGAGGGATTTGAGGCCCAAACATGGTAGCAAAAGGATGCATTCTTATTATGTGCACACTAACAACTGATACGATTGTAAGGAATTTTGGGGATTTATATTTGAATAATTGCTATTAGGGGATATTGATTTAGTTTAGGAAAGTATTGTTTGGCAGCTGATCACCTGTAGCAAATTTTGTTGTAGCTTTTGTAGCATGAACAAAAAATACAAAAAAGACAAACCCATGTTTGAAGACAAAAAACCCATGCCTTTTGTTCATGCTACAAAAATATATAGAAAAATTTGCTACAATTGATATTCATCCTTGTTTATTTGATAAGGATTCTTTCTGTTACAAATATGATTTGATTGAAATAAGATTTTATACGCTTCCTCAATCCTCTGCTAACCTCTGCTGAGGGTCGGGGGTGGAACTATCAGCACCGAAAGTGATTTACACTTTTTTGGGGGCATGTGTAAATCACTTCTGGCACTGATGTGCCTGCCCCCTTGACCTCGGCGGAGGTTAGGAGAGGATAGGGAGGCGT
>JAOXJP010256801.1:0-35933 GCA_025762735.1 Platanus orientalis | reverse complement strand
GGATACACATTGACCACGCAAATCTTCTTAACATTAACTGAACTTTAAAAATCTGGAAACGATAATTGCTCCAAAAAATAATATAAAATATGTGAAAATTGATTCCCCCACCCTGCCCCCCAACTACTACTACCACCACCACCATAAAGAAAATGTATATCTTTAATGGGAATGCCATTTGAATTTTGAACATTACTCAAAATCTATATTATATACTAAAACAAAAGATTTTGATGTGACAAGCTTATTTGCTCTCCTACACATGGTGACACCACACATGTTACCATTTATATCTCCATATAATATGCATGTCAAACGTCCATATTTATTTACTTCTAAATGCTTTTATTCTTATTGCCTAAAATCACTCTAAAACTTATCTCTTAAAATCACTCTTTAACGTTCATATCTATTCTTTTTTTTCTTTTTTCTTTTTTTGTGTTTCTAGCTTATCTTCTAATATCACTCTTTTTTTGTAAGGAATATCATTTGAAGTTTTTTTTTTATTTTTTTTATTTCAATGTTTTTTATCTCCTAAAATGACTCTACAACATCCATCTCTATTCAATTTTTTGTTTCTAACGTTTCCACCACTTCCTCTCCCCACCTAATTAACATTAAGTAGTCATTCTTACTTTTCTACATTGCTTCTCCCACACATGTGTATTATCTCTTTCATTTCAACCTCACAAAAAAAAATCTCTTTCACTTCCTAAAATCTCTCTTTCTAAAATCTCTTTTATAAACCGTTTTTTTTTCTTCATTAATATATTAATTATCTTTTTAATAGTAGCATCAATTAAACTCTTTCTCTTTCATCCAACTAGCAACAATTTTTAATTGTATAACCGCATAAATCATACTCATTCCCTTTTTAACATTTTTTTATAACTACTAAAAAATCGTTAATCTTTCTCCTCATGCCCCATTTTTTAGTTCTCCCACCATTATATATTTTTAATGGTCTTTCTTTTCATATTATGTCAGAATCATCCAAAACTTTATTTTCTTCAGGAAATCTAAATTCTTCAAAGGTTATTATAGTAAGTAGATTATCTAAGTCTTTTTATTTTTTATCTAAATGAAATAGATTGGACTTTCATACTAATAACTTCAATATTTTTTTTATTTTGATCTCAGAGATTCATTGGTTAGATATTTTGCAGCTTGTGAACTTGAAATTGAGATTGACAAAGGATTATTGATGTGAATCAATGGAAATACGTAGATTTATACATCTTTTGTGCTGAAGATTCATCTCTATCAGATGACAAGATAAGTTAATTAGATAAATTTTTATGTTATTATTTTTCTCATTTTTTTATATATACATCTTGTTTCCTATTTCACCAATCAATTATGTATGATAAAGCTTCAAGCATCAATTTAAATTTCTAGCAATGAAGAGGTGGAGAGTTCTTTGTTGATGAATAAGCCACATAGCTCAATTTCAAGCAAATTTGGCTCTAATGGATAGTTTTTTGGGGTTCAGTTATTTTTGTATAGACAATTTTTCGTTCTTTATGAACTTTAAAACATTGAATATATATTCGTTCTAATTTTCACACTCTTCAAAATCTTAATATTAGTCCGATTTTAATTATGGTGATGACGATGAAGATAACTTTCCAATTTTGCATGTCTTCCTTCTTTATCTGCTCAATGATGGTTTTTTATTGGTTTATATAGATAAATCTACCATTTTCCAGTGGCAAAAGATATGATGACATCTTAATTTTGTTTTTTATTTTATATTTGTTTAAATATTTATTTGTCTTAACAATAAAGTTATTGTACCCTCCCTATTTATTCTAATGGGAATATCCAACAATTTAAATATTGACAATGTTATAATTACACTACCATCCATTAGTTTAAATGACAAAGATTTAAAACCTACCATAGCTTTTAAATGACAAAAAGGGAGAGTACAAAGAAAGGTCTCTCAAGTTGAGATCTCCCTAATATATTATCTTAATGAAAATTTTAATTTTAAACCATATTATTGCTGGAGGTTGTTAAACTTAGATAAGCTAAAGTTGAAATATTTCAACAAGTATAAAATAACCATTTTCCAATGGTCTATAGAAAGAACTTGATGCAGGAGACAGCGTAGGTGATGAATCTTACCAACAAGTTGGGACAGTCTTCCACGAACCTGTTGATTTTCAAAACTGAAAATACTAGGAACATGGACTTGTTGATTTTCCCTAAAGGAAAATACCAAGAATTAAATAGAGAATAAATCTTAATGAATAAATTTTATTCAATAAATCAATCAACTCTCTTCATTACATTGAGCTTATTTATAAGTCAAATACCAAAAAAAATAGAAAACTCTAACCAAATCTAAGAAATTCGTCCAAAAATTCACAGGGAAAGATTCTAATCACGTCCATCTTCTTGGAGTACGATTTTCGCCTTGCAAACGGCTGAATTTGGAAAAGTTTCGTGAAATAAAAGTTGTAGCCCTTGAAGTCTTCTTTCCAACGTCATAAAGATATCCTCAGTTGGATATCTATACAAAAAGTTATGCCTTCTAGATTAAACACTGCACAAAACCTTTCAAATTCCGAATTTGTGCGAATTTCTCCTTTTGAACCAAAATAGAATCTTAATCTTCTAAAAACTCTCTCCTACTAAAAACCAATACTTAACAAATAAAAAGGTTCCTAATAAAACCCAAAAACTTAACAAAATAAATATTTCTAAATAAAATAAAAATCATATTAATAATTTCTTCTCTGCCTTGATTTTTCTCTGAAAAATAACCACCCTGAAATCATGTGCTGCCATGTGTCGCATTGCATCACACTTTTTGACATTTTTTAGCCCAATGTAGCACGTGTCAACCTCTTTTTTATCATAAAGACTCAAGACACAGAACATTTGTTTCGATAAAATTTGGGAGCAAATGTTCTACTCCCAAATTGTATACTCCCCTCAGGCAAGTGATGCTTTTTGAAAACCATTTTTACAGTTTTAACCTTATAAACCTCAGCCTTTGTGTCGGGGAATATGGGAGAGTAGACAATTTGGAAGTAGAACATGTGGTCCCATTTTTATTCGTAATTTTAATCCAAATAGATGTTCTGTCCAGGATGGTATCCCAGACACCAGGTGACACATGGAATAAAATGGGCAGGGTTAGATGAAATTTTAAATTCCCACCCATTTTATTCCAAATGAATTCACCTAGTGCTCTGGACAGCATACCACACACCAAAAATCCTGGGCAGGAAATTTGCTCCCAATTTTAATCTTTGTTTTTTTCTTTTTTTACGTCAGCGTAAACGATAAGGTATAGGCTCTAATGTCCAATCAATTGGACCATGGAGTGCAGAATAAAATTGCCAAACTAGATCCAATCTCTCTTTGATTCCCAACTTTTTCTTCTTTTTTTTTTATTCCCAGCCCTAACATACCGCCCTAAGGTCCGCAATGGCATCCCATTGACTTTGTAAAAAAACAGATTTTGATTCAGAATCCTCTACAGTCGTTAGTTAAACTAAGGCCCGGTCTGGTTGCCAAGAATTGTGCGGAAAAGAAAGGAAAAGAACAGAAAAGAAAATCCTACAAGAAAAGGAAAGAAAAGAATCATAAGAAAAACATGAAAAACCCGACTTGTCATGGCAATCAGACAGCTTAAAAATGATCTTATGAGAAAATTTTGTCATGAGAAAATCTTGTCATGACAACCAGACAGGGCCAAAGTGAATGTGTTGCAATTGTCTACAGCATGGCACGTAGACAAAAAATACTAAATCTGGGCAAGTTTTAAAAATTTTGTCCACCTGTTGCACTGTAGACAATTACAGTGCAAGTCAACATGGTTTAACGACTGCTAAGCATCCGGACTCCCTCTTTCATATTTTTAGCCATGGATTAGTTTACATATCTTATGCTAGAAAGAGGATTTAATAGAATAATTGTGACATTCTGACAAGCCAATTCTTTTGAATGGTCAGAAATAGTGGTGGATGGGTCCCCAAACAAGTATTTAAATGATTATGTCCATGGGTTCCTATTTCTCATCTTTACCCTTAGGTAACTGATATTATAACAAATAAATGGTTACTTCATTATTAATCTCAGATACCCCTCTTTCCTCCAATTAAAAAAGAAGAGTAAACATGAGACACCATTAGACCCTAAAGATGCTCCCACAGCGGCATACCGATACATTGGTGCATGAGTTGGAGCTGGACCAATGTTTAAAAATTCGGATCGGTCTGGTGACTCGGAAATCAACCATCTAAGTTACAGTATAAAAATATATATACAATATATATATAAAAGGAAAATTTTGATAAAAAATACAAAAAATAAATAGCTGATAAAAGAAAAATTGGAAGACTCAAAATAGAGCAGACTAGAGGGAAGACAACTAGAGATGGCAAAACAGATTTCCTGTAGCCCTTTTACTGTAGTCAGACTGAAGCACTAGGGTGCCGGATGACATGTGAACAGAAAAAGTGAAACATCACAAAAAATTGAATCACTGATGGGTTTTTTCACTTTTTCTGCTCACGTGTCACCTGATCCCCTTGGAGCTTCCATTTGACTACAGTAAAAGGGCTACAGGAAATCTGCTTTAGAGAGACGGTAATGTAAAGTTTTTAGATTTCCAGTGGGTTCAAGGATATTGTGGTAAAAAAAAAGGGTTAACCAGGTGATTTCCTATAAAACTCGTCCAAGTTACCCTATTTTATCCAAGCTTTAGCAGCTGGTCCACCAAGAAATCTGTCGAGTTGAGTAAGTTGGCTGAGTTTTCCAGTTAACTAGCTGGTTTTTAAACACTGAGGCTAGATATGTGTCGTCACTTTTTAACTCAATTTAGAATCAGATTGGAATTCTTAACATCTATACCCTACCTTTGACTTGGTGAATGATGAAAGAAATGAAAGAACAGAAGAAAAGAGACTTAACGGTCTTACCAGAATGAAGGCCTTGATGTTATCTCTTGGTAATTTTATCTCAGGATTTTCTTCATCTGATATATCGAGTAAAATATCCAGAAGATCCTTCACACCATCACCTCCATTACCCATCTCCTTCTTCTTCCTCCTATCTTCTTCACGCTCCTTCATAATCTTCTCCATCATCCTATCGAACCGCTCGTGCACGTCTTTTAGCTTCTTCTCAAAACCTTGTAAATCCAAATTCTTACAAAACCCAATAAAATCCGATAAGTTAAACTTACCACTGAGCTCTACCCCTTCTTTCACTATCTTCCTAACCTCCCCGGCCTCATCTTCCGTCCCCGAACACCTCCTACTCACTATCATTCTTGACATCATGTTGTTCGTTAGCTTTGTGAGTTCTATTCCAACATCGACGGCGTCACCTGCATCAGACTTTTGCGCCATTAATTGCAAGAATGTTTGTATTTCTTCCTGTCTTACCGGAATAAATTGATCGAGTGTCCGGCCACCGAGCAGCTCGGACATGCATAGCTTTTTCATGTATTTCCAGTAAGGCCCGTATGTTGCAAAGACGAAGCCAGCAGAGCCATAGCTTAGATAATCTGTGGCTGTTGTTTGTGGACGAGAGGAAAAGGATAGCTCGTGGGTCTTGAGGATTTCTTTTGCTGTTTCTGGGGAAGAGGCTACGACGCAAGGGGCTGAACCAAGGAGAAGATGAATTAGGGGACCGTAGCGGTTAGAGAGCTTATGAAAAGCTTGGTGAGGGATCGGGCCGAGGAGGTGAAGGTGTCCGATGACCGGAAATGCTATTGGGCTCGGTGGAAGGTGACCTCTGGTTTGTGTCTTGGAGAAGATGACTCGAACTATGATGGTCGAGATAATCCAGATAAGGAAGAGTATGGCATAGCCATGGATGTCATCAGCCATGTTTGGGACAAATGAAAATGAGAAGTTGTCAAGGGGGATTTGTTTATATAACACTGTTTACCGGGATATAAAATGGTATATGATGTTTTCCTAATAGTGTACATGACTTGTGGAGCCATTGAATACTTAGGCCAATTCGGGTCTACACCACATTATGACAAGAACTTGGATTCTAATGTTAAGGGCGGCGAAGAAAATTATGATACATGGCTTAGTGTTTGATGTGTTCCTTGGCAGTTGAATTACATGTTTGAATAATAAACTACATATATATTCAAGAAACTTAACAGAGGAAATGTTTATTAATATATTCACCATGATCACGCTTACAATACCTATTGAAATAGGTTTAAATAGAGAATTACAAAGATAGAGATAGAAAATGAATTAAATCAATTTTATAATCTAATCTATTCATATCATTATTTCCCTTATACTCTTCTCAATCGCAATGAGTATTTTAAGGCAAAATTTTCATGTGTTCATTGAACTTGATATTAGAGTACCCAACATTATTGCTTGATATTGACGAGTTGAATGAATTGGTTATCTCGGGCGACGATCATTTAGAATCCATGATACTGAGTGGATAAGACAACGGTGGTTGTAGAGATAAAGAGAATAAAGTGGCTTCCTGGGCCAAGAAAAAATACACTAGTAATTAGGCGAGAACGAATCTTGTGAGAACTGTGAAAACAGCATTAGGGTATGGACACATCAGCACCGAAACGTGATAAGTGCTCCCCAAAAAGTGCAAATCACTTTTCAGTACTGATGCGTCATGTACCCACCTACGTTGATCGTCAAGCAGGTGAAAACACTGTTGCCGAAAGTGATTTTCAATTTTTGGGAGGGAGAATGTGTAAAACAATTTTGACACTGACGTGGCCGCCTCTTAACTTTGACGTTTGTACGTAGGAAAGCCTCGCCGGTTTTTGCTTGGGTTCACTGATTGGCCTCTTTGAAGAGATTTCCAACCTTGTTACTGAGGAGAGAGCTTAAAAACAAAAAATCGAGAGAGAACAGCAGGCCCTTGATCGAGCCGATCTCAAGGCATACAGTTAAAATATTTTAAACAAAACAAGGTCGACTGCTCTGTTTCTCGACACGAAAACAGAGGCTCCGCAGACACTCCCGAGAACTCCTGCATACTTCCCTCTTTGTGAAATATTTTGGAAGACAAGAAACCTCTCTCCTCTAAAACGTTTTTTATCCTCTCACCGAACCCAAGACCACCGATCCTGTCAAACACCCAGTACAGTGAAACCTAGATCACTGAGTTCCTCAGTCCATCTGTTACGATCAGCGACACAGGCGCTGGACCTGATCCACGTCAGCCTTGTTGACTAAGAAAGGGAGATTCCCTTTGCGATCAAACTTCTGGGTACATCGCCATGGAAATTTATCTCACGCTCTAAACATAGAGACGTGACTGAGTGCTTTAAAGTTGGAACCCAAAAAAAAAAAAGAGAACGAGAATGAAGACTGAAGAAAATCTAGGGAGAAGGATGACAGAAGAACAGTGTTCTTGAGTGAATACTAGAGCTAATTGTTACGTGTCTGGTTAAGTAATTAGACCCTCTTCCCCTTGACAGATCGGTTTTTTGAGGTAGAATGGTTGAGGTACTTAACATTGATATCACAACTAGGCACCACATTCAAGTTCAAGTCATGGATGGGATAACTTGTGGAGAGGGTAATCTGGACTAGAGTGAGAGCCACTACAATGTGAAAAGGGTTACCTAAATCAGAGTAAGAAAAAAATAGAAAAAAATGCAACTTGAATTGAATTAAAGTGAGAGTGGTTACAAAATTGAAAGGACTACTTAGACGAGAGGTCAGAGTGAGTGCCGCCACAGAGTAAGCCGCCGTGGACATCGGCTGCGGAGCGAGGTGGTTTATTACATGCTTGGTTAAATAATTAGTCCCTCTTCCCCTTGACAAATCGGTCTTTTGAGGTGGAATGGTCGAGGTACTTAACACTAAGTTCTGAAGAAGGAAACCTCACTTCCAGCCATGTGTCTACTTCACCTTTTCTCCATTCTTCCTTCATTCTATTTCACACCCATATGATTCATGAACTCTCTCTCTCTCTTCCTCAAGAAGAGCTCTGCCAGAGTTCTTGAATCACCTCTTCTTTGAATCTGTCCCCCTCCAATGAGAGAGTTTGACATGGTTCAAGGAGTAGCAGTCACACGAGACCAAAGGCTCTCTTAGGGAAAAACCTCAGTCCAAGAAACCGTCTGTTCAAACATCGCTCATAGAAACTCTTGACTGAAACTAAAAGTTCACAAACTCAACTGTAATAAACCCCGGGTGTCAAAGAGTGTGACACCGCTAACAGATAAGGGTTCTACCCAAACGAGTATCCTAGAGGTAGTTTGGCTGCATCCATTGCACAAATGGGGAGTCCTCGACTATCTTCTAGAGACATGATAACGACACCTTCTTTATCTTGTATGGACCGGCTAACTTAGAAACCTTAAGGTTAAAGAAGATCAGAAAATTTGTGTGTATTTATTTTGTGAGCTCCAAGAGAATCGCGAAGGCATTGCATTGCAAAGGACCAACATCATGAAGAATTGTGTATTGCCAACTAGTCTGCATCACAATCCAGCCATCATTGCAAAACTTTCATACTGCAAAGAACGATTCCATGAGGAACCTTTACTGCAAGTCTTCTACATCACAAGCAACCTGCATTGTGAACTGTCTAAGCCATCGCAAACCTATCTGCTTCATGATCTATCTGATACCGTGAAGCCTGCTCCACCGCGAAGAATTTGTATTCACGATCTTACTCCTCCACCGCAAAACAAGCATTCTCTCCTACATTGACTTTCATACCACTCCGAAATTCAATCATTTGAAGATATGTCTACTCCCTTTGTGTAACCTGGGACCTTTCAATTTAAATCTATCTGATTCAATAGAGAGAACTTCTAGAGATGGGAAGAGAAGATGGAGTACTCATTGAAACATCTCGACATTCACTGTATACTCACTGATGAGCCACCTCTAGTTCCTTTTGAATTTGAGGCCACGCCTGAAAGGATTGATGCTGCTCTCAAGGCCCGCAGTGACTGGACAAAAGCCAACTATAAGTGTCATCATCGCATTCTAAAGATGTTTTCTGACAACCTCTTCAATCATTTCTCCAGGAAGACCAAGACTACAAAAGATATATGGGAAGCTGTGGTAAAGGTCCACAAAGGCGAAGCTGCTGGAAACAAGAAGTTTCATGTACCGAACTATGGAGAATACAAGATGGTGGATAACAAGATGTGCTAGAACAAGCCAAGGATTTTTAAAAGATTGTTGATGTAATCACTACTGCAAGAATATCTCTTAACCTTGTCTTCCACATCAACATATTGATTTCCAAACTGCCTCTGTCTCGGTAAGACTACATGACCAAGCTCATGCATGAACAAGAAGATATGGAACTTGACATCCTCATGCACCACCTGCACATGGAAGAGCTGGTGAGGAATAAGGGAAAAAAGACTGAGCCTACTAAGAAGGCTCACATTGTTAAAACAAGGCCTAAGAGCTGATTCTCTCCCATGAGAAAAGACTTTAAGAAGACCGACAAAGGGAAGAAGAAGTCCTATGACAAGTACTATGAAGGACAGAAGACAAAGATGAACTGCTACGTTTGTGAAAAGACAGGACACCTTGCTAAAGCCTGTCGTTATAGGGAAAATAGCTATGATTGTCACAACAACAAAAAGAACAAGGGAAAGAAAATAATCTAAGAGAACGAGTTTTTCGTTGTTGGCACTGAAGCCAACATGGCAAGAGAGGAAATTGACTAGTGGATTGACATCAGTGCCACCAAGCACATATGTGAAAACCAAACTATGTTTGCTACTTATCAACTAGTGGGGAAAGGTATGAACATATTCATGGGGAACTCCTCATCTTCCAAAGTCATCTGGAAAGGAACAGTGGAGTTGTAGTTTACCTCTGTGAAGATCATTACCCTCAGAGAAGTCATTCGTGTCCCCGACATCAAGAAGAACCTCATCTTTGGATTGTTGTTGTGCAACTATGGCTTTAAGTTGGTGTTTGAGTCTGATAAGTTTGTACTCACCAAGAATTATATATTCGTAAGCAAAGGTTTTTCCACTTCTAGAATGATTAAACTAATTGTTATCAATGAAATGCCTTCTACTTCTACTTACTTGATTGAGTCTTGTGAATTATGGCATGGTAGAATATGTCATGTTCATTATAACAATTTCAAGCACATGACTAGTCTAGGACTCATTAACAATCTCGTTGATACAAATAATGAGAAATGCATCATATGCAGTAAATGCAAAGTCGTCTGTACATCATTCAAAAGTGTGCAGAGATCACTTAATTTGCCAGACCTAATATATACTGATATCTACGAGATGATGAATACAATCTCTTGAGAAGAAAAAAGATACTTCAAAACCTTCATCGATGATGCATCAAAATACACCTATGTGTACCTACTAAGAACCAAAGATGAAGCATTTAAGAAGTTCAAATCTTACAAAACCAAAGCTAAAAATTTCCTCAACCTAAAAATCAAGGTCTTGAGATCAGATAGAAGAGGTGAGTACATGGACTCTAAATTCATCCAATTCTGTGAAGATTACAGTATCCACAAAGAGATATTAGCATCATACACTCTGCAATAGTACGGGTTTTCTGAAAGAAAGAATTGCACTCTGACCAAAATGGTTAACTCCATGTTGATAAACTCTACATCATACTTAAACCTGTGGGGAGAAGCATCGATGGCCGCTTGTCACATTTTGAACCGAGTTACTCAAAAAAAACTAGAGACTACTCCATATGAGACATGGAAAGGAAGAAAGCCCAACTTGAGCTACTTCAAAACTTGGGGATGTTTAGCTCAAGTAAAAGTGTAACATGAGCATACATCCAAGGCAGGACAGTGAGGAACTAATGATTATACTTTCATTGGATACTCTGTGACAAGAAAGGTTTATAAATTTCTAAATTTGGAGACTCCTAGTGCACATAGCATTATTGAATCCACCAATGTTGAGTTTTTTGAAAATATATTTCCCTTCCAGAAGACCTCATTAATAGTGGGGGTTAAAGTCTCCAACTCAAAGAAAAGATGCAGAGCTTCTAAGACCGCTCAACCTCTGGCTCGAAGAAGCATCAGAAAAATGAAGGAAAACAACTTTATTCCTAACTTCTTTGGTTGTGTTGCTGAGATCGCATGAAATCTCATGATGCAATTTTTTTAAAGGAAGTTATTGATGATGAAATGCATTCCATAATATCAAACAATACAAGGACTCTGGTGGATCTCCCATAAGGGTTTAAAATAATTGGTTGCAAGTGGATATTCAGAAAGAAGCTCAAACCTAACGATACAGTTGAGAAATACAAGGCCTGGCCAAAGGGTTCAAAATTAAGAAAGACTTCGACTATTTTGACACCTATGACCCTGTTGCGAGGATCTCGACTATCAGATTGCTGCTAACTGTGGCTTCTATAAAGAACCTGATCATACATTAGATGGATGTGAAAGCCACCTTCCTAAACGGTCAACTGGAAGAATAAATCTACATAAATCAACCAAAAGGATTCATAATGTCTAGATAAGAAAAGAAAATGTGTAAGATAATAAGATTCTTATACAGATTAAAGCAAACACCTAAACAATGGTATGATAAGTTCAAATAGACTCTTGTTAGGAATGGATTTACATCCAATGATGGAGACATGTGCATTTAATCCAGGACTAAATGAGAATCATGTGTGATCATTAGTCTGTATGTAGATGACATGTTCATCTTCAAAACTGATGAATATTGTGTCATGGATACAAATATGTTCTTATCTTCTATGTTTGACATGAAGGACCTAGTGGTTGCTGAAGTGATTTTGGGAATCAAAATCATTAAAGATGATAAAGGCATTGTGATCTCACAATCCGGCTACATTAAGAAGGTTATCAAGAAGTTCAATATGCTTGAAACCAATCCAATAACTACCCCAGTAAATCCCAACTTTAAATTAATGAACAACACAAGGGGTTGAGTCTCACAATATATATACTCAGAGATTATCGATTACTTAATGTATTCCATGTACAACACTTGTCTTGACATCACCTTTGCAGTAAGGATGCTCAGTAGATACACTGGAAACCTAGGGAGCGTGCATTGGAATGCATTGTACACAGTTCTACGGTATCTGAAAGAAACCATAAATTATGGAATACACTACGATAAAGATCCCATTGTCATCGAAGGACACAGTGATGCTACTTGGAACTCAAATCTAGATGACTCAATCAGTGACTACTTGAATTTTCACATTTGTTGAAGGTACGATCTCCTGGAAATCCAAAAGACAAATGTGCTTGACCCATTCATCAATGGAGTCAAAGTTTGTGGCCCTATCTTCGACAGAAGGAGAGGCAGAATGGTTGAGAAATGTCTTGGTAGACGTACCAATATGGGACAAGACTATGCTCGCCATAACCATTTATTACAACAATCAAGCTGTCATATTTAAAGCGAACATAAAAAATTATAATGGGGAATCCAGGACCGTACGCTTAAAGCACAATCATATGAAGGGTTTTATCACTAACGACATAGTAGTCGTGCAATATATAAAGTCTAAGAAGAACTAGGCAAACCCACTGTCAAAAGGCCTAGGCAAGGAGTTAACCTTCACTACATCAAGAGGAATGGAACTAGAAAGCCTGTAAGGTGTATTTTAACTAGACACTCAACCTGACTACTTAAGATTCAATGGAAAACCAACCTGACTACTCAAGGTTCAATGGGTACACATGTCAAATCATCACCCACTTGTAAGAACAATTTCATTCAATGAAATATGTCTCTTCCTATGATGATCCTACAAATGCAATTCTTATAGATGGAATGTGTGTGGTTCTTACAAAAGGCATTTCCTGTAAAACATGTTCTTGTTACCTTTGAGGGCACCTCACAAATGATGGAGGATGAGAATGTGATTCTCTTAATGAGTTCTATAGACCCAATCTGGATTAGGGCTTACAAAAGCTCTTGATGAAAGACTCACCTATCTGAGTGTGGAAGTTTGTCACTTCCTATGAGATCCAGGCTGTCTCTAGAGAATTTTAGTAAACCAAGGTATAGAAATGACCATTAAATGCTAATCTAATTGTAAGAATGAGTAAATCCTTGCTGGAAGGACTGTGCATGTGACAAGTTTTGGTCGTCAGAAAACTCAGTTCAAGGATTTGTCCATTTACACAATTCAGACAAGCTAAAGCCTGTTTATACTACGTAAGGGTTCAAGGTTGACACAACCTTTACTTATGCACAACGACCTTGATTAAAGTCTGTTACACAACTACTAAATAATCATTTAAAATAAGTGGGGTATTGTTGAAATATTTGAAATAGAACAAGTTTTGTGGTTGCTCTATTTCCCAAAATAGAAATCCAAGCCTCCGCAGACACTCCTCATAACTCCTGCATACTTCCCTCTTTGTGAAATATTTTGGAAGACAAAAAACCTTTGTCTCCTCTAAACCATTTTTTCTCCTCTCACCTAACCCAAGACCATTGATCCTATCAAACACCCATAATAGTGAAACCTAGATCGTTGAGTTCCTCAGTACATCTGTTACAATCAGCGACATAGGTGCTAGACCTGATCCACATCAGCCTTGTTGACTAAGAAAGGGAGAATCCCTTTGTGATCAAACTCCTGGGTACATTGTAATGGAAAATTATCTCACGCTCTATATATAAAGACGTGAGTGAGAAAATACCATAGCTAAGTTCTAAAGAAGGAAATCTCACTTCCGACCATGTGTCTACTTCACCTTCTCTCCCTTCTTCCTTCATTCTATCTCACACCTATACAATTTTTGAACTCTCTCTCTTCCTTGAGAAGAGCTCTGCCAAATTTTTGAATCACCTACTTCCTTGAATCAGCCCCCCTCCATCGAGAGAGGTTGCCTTGGTTCAAGGAGTAGCAGTCACTCGAGACCAGATACTCTCTTAGGGAGAAACCTCAGTCTCTTAAGTGAAGAAACTGTCTGTTGAAACATCGCTCATAGAAATGTTATGTTGTTCAAATCTTGACTGAAAATAAAAGTTCACATACTCAACTGTAATAGACCCAGGGCTTTAAAGTTACGATAAGGTTCATTTGTCTTTGCTAGAGAGTGTGACTCTACTGATAGATAAGGGTTCTACCCAAGCGAGATTATGTCCTAGAGGTAGGTTGGCCACATCCCTTGCACAAACTATGAGGCCTCGACTATCTTTAATAAATGTGATAACGATACCTTTTGTGTCTTGGACGAACTGGTTAACTTAGAAACCTTAAGGTTAAAGAAGATCAGAAAACTTGTGTGTTTATTTCGTCAGCTCCAAGTGAATCACAAAGGCACCACATCGCGAAGGACCAGCATCACAAAGAATTGTGTACCGTAAGCTACTCTTCATCGTGATCCTTCCATCATCATGAAGCTTTCATACTACGAAGAATAATTATGCAAGGAACCTTTACTACAAGTATTCTACATCGCGAGTAACTTAGATCCCGAACTATCTGAGCCATTGCAAACCAATCTTCTTCTTGATCTATTTGATATCGCAAATCTTACCATAAAGAATTTGTCTTCGCGATCTGATTCCTCTATCACGAAACAAGCATTCTCTCCTACATTGACTTCCATACCACTCTAAAACTCAATAGCAATTGATAACATTAACTAGATTGTGGAGATAATTGTGAATCAGCAAAGCAGAAGAGAGTATTATAAGCGTAATGAAAAAAGAGGGAGTAGGAACTCGATCATACGAAACAAAATAATAGATTTGTATACCTTCTCTTAAGGGGAAAGGAAGAGGAAATAAACTAGTTTGTTTTGGGATTTAACAAAGGAGGTTAGAGGTAGAACGACAAACTAGAGATGCTTATTGTTTTACCAATCCCTGAGGATTTATTTTCGTTATTGACCTTGGTCCCAGGGGGTCCTCTTGTTGCTCCATCAAAGTACATATCCCAGTCCTTTCTGACATTGTCTTTCATGACCTCTTAATTTGTAGATCAAGTTGTAGAGGTGAGTCATCAGGAAGTGCTTGTGCAGCTAGAAAATCTGCTAGTACTTGCCCTTTTATATCTTACTGCAGGACATACGGTCCATTTCATGAGTTTGCCTTACACTAATGGGCAGCTCATAATATACTTTTGAGGGTCTGTTGTGGAGATTACTTGTACTACAGTGGTCAGTAAGTAGTGCCTCATCTTTTGAATGGCAAAGATGAGGGTCAAGCAGATCTTCTCGATTATAGAATAGTTTAGCTTTACTCCCATCGTTGTCTTACTTAGATAATATAGAGCATGCTTCTTCCCATCGTCATTATGTTAGGCTAGTAAAGCACCAAGTGACGTATCTAGGGTGGTGTTGTATAGCAGCAATGGCCTTCCCTTGACAAGACTCATCGACACAAAAGAGAGTTCAACAAATACTTCTTAATGCCATCAACAGAATTTTGGCAGGCTTTGTCCCATATAAAGGGGACTCCTTTCTTCATTAGCCTGGAGAATGTCTGGCACTAACCCACTGAATTGGATATGAATCTCCATATGTATGTCAGACGGCCTTGAAGGCATTTGATCTTAGTGAGATCTTAGGTGGTGGCACCCTCTATGTCAGACTACGAACCCCAAGAACTTCCTTGATGATATACCAAATGCACACTTTAGCGGGTTCATTTTGAACTTCCAAAGCCACTAGATGACCCTATCAAGGTCTTGAATGTAATCTTTCCATGACTTGGTTTTGCCCACGAAATCATCCATGTATCACTCAACTACATCATGCAACATTTCCTTAAAGATGTAGGTCATTGCACACTGATATATACTACCTACATTCTTTAACCGAAAGGGCATGACTCTATAGCAAAAGATGTCATTGGGTGTTCGAAAGGTTGTTGTTTATTCATCTTCATTTTCCATTTGAATTTGATTATATCCAAAGTACCCATCCATAATGGAGAGTACATTAGACCCAGTTGTCGCATCATCGAGCAACTCTGTGAGTGGCAAGAGGAAGTCTTCTTTGTTTGGAATTTTGTATGTATTTTTAATTCCATTCCAAAACTTGTAAGTACATGTGATGTGTGTGGTCATTATGTTGGACTGGGTATGTAATTTGTAAAGATGTAAATCCAAGACATGTTGGAAGAAGCTTCAAGTCAAGAAACAAGAGACAAACCATATTGAAGATTTCAAGAAACCTCATGCTCCCAAGATATACAACCTCAAGATGCCAACAAGTGAACTCTAAAGTTAAATCCAAAGGTAAAATTATTGGTAAGTGGTAATGAGGTGTTTGGGTAAGGACCTAACCTTAGGTGGACTTAGAATGACTTATAATGGATCTATCCAAATCATAGAGAAGGCCCCAAAAAGATTCGACCAATTATGGACCAAATTGAAGAAAAAAAATTAAGTGAAAATAAAAAAAGTGCTGAAAAAATGGCCTAACTTAAAACGGCTACAACTTGTGATCTTGATGTCTGTTAGGGGGCCATAAGTACTCGAAATGATAGGCTCGACAAAATATTTTTGAAAACTAAATGAAAATAGAAACCTTCCTAGCTTTCCAAATTTTTTGGAGCTGTCCACGTTCGAGCGCTCCAAAAAATTTGGAGCGATCCAAACGCCCAAAATTGGAAAAATATATATAACGTCTCTTTTTCATATAGCTCTATTTTGGATCATTTGAAAACATCCGTTGGGGGTCCCTAAAGTACTCTTTTTTCACTCTATAAATATGGGATAAAGTCTCATTGGCTTGCATAAGAAAGGTGAATAATTCCATAGTCAAACTCTCTTGAAATCAAGCCTAAGAGTGAGGTTTTGTGCAAAACCAATCAAATTCATGACCGTATGACCTTGGAGTTAAGCTAATAGTTAAACCTTATCAAAGTCTATTAGTTTACTTCACAATCACTAAGTTACATCTATCAGAAGTTAAAGGGTGGGTTTTCATAGTCACATTAGCCTATAAAGAAACAACTCACAACAGATGAATTTCTAACACTTCAACTAAAATTAGTAGCCTTCATCGGAGGTGGATTCTCACTACACTTGTTGGAGCCAAGTGCATTTAATCTATCAAAGTCACTAGACAGAATGCACCCACTAGAGACACTAGGAACATACTTACAAGGGAGTGGATTCACTAGAACTTGTAAGTGAATTCAGGTTTTGAAAATTTTTCCTCTAATAGTTTAGGACAACTATTAAAAATAAATTATTAGTAGAAGTGGACGTAGGCCTAAAGGGTTGAACCATTATAAATCCTTGTGTTGTGGTGTATTTGTATTTTATCTTGTCTTATGTTTTATGTTTATTTCATTTATACAAAATTACTTAACACAATAAGTGACTCTAACTTAGGTTAAAGTAAAAGAATTAATCAAGAAACCATCAAGAATTTATCAACCCCTTTCTCGCTTTGTCATAGGTAACACTATAATGCATGACAGAGAGTAGTGGTTTATGATAAGTTCATAGAGATTTGATTTACTTGATAAAATATTCCATTGTATATGAAAGCAAAATTTAAGTAAATCAAAAGTGAACTTAATAGTTAAATAATTTGAAAGTGTTGGCCAAGATCCTATTCAACCTCCCTTTAGGATCACATTTCAGAAATTTCAATTGGTATTGGAGTTAGGTTTATCTATAGTGGGCTTAACAACCTGAGTTAGATCCTGAATACTTGATCCTAGACAATCATGGCTTTCAAAGATGAAGGCTATGCCACAAACTGACCTCCATATTTTAATGGCATGGATTGTACCTATTGGAAGGTTAGAATGAACATTTTCAATAAATCTATGGACAAATGAACTTGGACCATTGTTGAGAATGGTTATACAAGACCTAAAGACAAACTAGAGAAAGACTAGGATACTGCAGAAAAGCCAACATATCTTTCCAACTACAAGGCATTAAATGTAATAGTTTGTGCAAAAAGTCTAGATGAATTTAAGAGAATCTCTAGACTCCAAACTATCAAAGAAGCATAGGATCTTCTTGAGGTTACCCATGAGGGAACAAACACAATGAAGCAATAAAAACTCCAAATGTTAACCACTAGTTTTGTGTCCTTTCGCATGGAAGAACATGAACAAAAACAATTCATTGACTTCCACATGAGACCCCAAAATGTAGTTAAATCTATGAGAGGTGTTGGAGAGAAGATCAAAGATTCTAAAATTAGTTTGGAAAACTTAGATCTCTTCCAAAAAGGTTTCATCTTAAGGTAACCACCATAGAAAAATGTTAAGATCTTAACAAAATGAAATTAGAAGAATTAATTGGGTCAATCCAAACTTTTGAACTAAAACTTAGACCCACAATTAGAAAAAGCATTGCTCTCAACATTAATGAGTCGGATCGATGAAGAGTTTGCTGAATTTTCTAAACAATTTAGAAAACTCTTCCAAAAGAAAACTAGATAATTTAGGAAGAAGCATCATTCAAAAATACAAAATTCAAATTTAAGAAGAAATGAGCATCCTATGGAAGAAGTCCAATGTTATGAATGCAAAGGATTTGGACATATGGTAGTTGACTGTGCTAACAATAGAAAATCTTTTAGAAAGAAAAAGGCTTTGGCTGTAACATAGGATGATAGCTTTGATGATTTGGAAGATGAATCATTACAAAGGGAACAAGAACCTTCACGAGCTGTTAAGGCCTTCATCTCTTTCACCAATTAACAAATGATGAAAATTCTTCTAGTAGTGAAGAAGAAAACGATAATGATGACCTACAAGAAAAAGCTTATGACCAACTTTATTCTAAGAATTTAGAAATTGCTAAGGCTAATGCTAAACTCAAGAGAGAAAATAAAGGATTAAAAGAAATGTTGAGTCGTTTAGAAAAAGACGAATCATTAAAGTTAAATGATATTCTTGTAAAAGAAAATGAAAAGTCAAATTATTTAGAAAATGAGTTAAATGAGTTAAGTCAAATATTTTCTAAAGAAGAAGATAAAAAAGAAAATTGTAGAAATGAAAGAAAAAATTCAACAAGAAGTAAATGAGTTGGAAATTAAAGTGAAATCTTTGAAGAGAAAAATAATAAATCCCTAAGAATTATTGCTTAAGGTGAGGAAAATTTTAAAAATATGTTAAACATGGGCAAAAACAAGGGAGATATGAATTGGTTATAGAACATATGTTCTAAAATCAAACAAAACTCCTAATAATGAAGTAGGATCCAAAAATGCCTTTCAAGGAGGTAAATATCCAATTGAAGTGGGTAAAAACAAAACGGTTCAAAAAATTCAAATTTAAATACCTCTAGCTCCAAAACACACCTTGAGTGTTATTATTATGGAAAGCTAGGCCATTTGAAATTTGAATGCCCAAAGAAAAAGTATGATTGGCTTCAATCCCAAAAGCTATAACAAAATAAACAAAAGAAACAAATAAAGAAAATTAAAGTAAGAATAGGATTTCCTTTTAAACAAATATGGGTTAAAAAGAGTGACCTTAGAAACTTAAACTATATTGTTTGAATTGTCTTGCTTCTTTGATTTATCATAAACCCCTTTGCTTGATCAAAATTTATATACTTAAATCCATATGCTTATAATGTCATTTTTTTGAATGATTGCATGTTCTAAGGGGGATAAATTACATGAAAGGAGAGAGATGATATGAGAAAGGGGGAGCAATCATAATTTTTTTTTTTTTTTGGAACACCTATTTGAATTTAAATGCTACTATGCTTGAGTTCATAGTGAAATTTTTTTAATCCCTAATACCTCGAATTTTGGACTTTATAGTAAGATTATGAAAAATTCAGGGGGAGTAACATGAACTTAAATTTATTTTGAATAGAGGGAGTTCCATGAAAAACGTGCTCTATAGTAAAAAAAAAAAAATTATGTTCCCATGTGCTAATCAAGTAAAATTCTTTGTGGGAATTTCAATTGGTTTACATAATCATTGCAAAAAGGCACATGCACTTTAATTCTACAATGGAATGTAGTCAAATTCTCTTTCCTATAATGGGCTGCATTTTAAAAAATAAATAAATAAATTTTTTTTGGCCCATGTACCCCTTTGTCAAATCATGACAAAAAGGAGGAGAGAGTATGCTTCAGAGTAAAATCATTTTTTTTCTATTCTTTTATTGCTTGCTTGCTACTATAGTAATATTAAGTCTTTTAAAAAAACAATGAGAAAGGTATGTGTTCAGGATATGCCACATCTTACGGGAAGTTACACTTAGTCATCCTATGACAAAAAGGGGGAGAAAGGATGAAAATTTGTTTGACAAAAATAGGTATTTATGTTGTTATGGGTAAACACATGTACTTAGGAATCAATTGTAAATTTCTTGTTTTAAAGTTTTGCCATGGAATTCACAAAGGGGGAGATTGTTAGGAATTTTTCATGTATTGCCAATTTCATTCTAAAACTTATAAGTACATGTAATGTGTGTGGTCATTGTGTTGGACTAGGTATGTACTTTGTAAAGATATAAGTCCAAGACACATTGGAAGAAGATTCAAGTTAAGAATTATAGAAGACCACAAGAAACAAGAGAGAATCCATATTGAAGATTTCAGGAAACCTTATGCTCCCAAGACATGCAACCTTAAGATGCCAACAAGTGAACTCCAAAGTTAAATCCAAAGGTAAAATCATTAATAAGTGGTAATGGGGTGTTTGAGTATGGACCTAATCTTAGGTGGGCTTAGAATGACTTAGAATGGATCTATTCAAATCCTAAAGAAGACCCCAAAAAGGTTGAACCAATTATGGGCCAAAATGACAAAAATTAAGTAACAATAAAAGTACTAAAAAAAAAGGCCTAACTTAAAACAGCCATAACTTTGACCCCAATGTCCGTTTGGAGCCCATAAGTACTCAAAGTGATCGGCTTGACAAATATTTTTGAAAATAAATGAAAACTATAAAAAAAAAAATTGAGGGCTCCAAATTTTTTATAGCGGTCCAAGTTCGAGCACTCCAAGAATTTTGGAGCGATCCAAATGCGCAGAATTTGAAAATATATATATAACATCATTTTCTGAATGACCCTATTTTTATTATTTGAAAAGAGTTGTTAGGGGATTCTAGAATGCTCTTTTTCCACTCTATAAATAGGGAATAAAGTCCCATTGGCTAGCACAAGAAAGATGAATGATTTCATTGTCAATCTCTCTTGAAATCAAGCCTAAGATTGAGGTTATGTGCAAAACCAGTCAAATTCCTATGACCTTGAAGTTGAACCAATAGTTAGACCTTATCAAGGTCTATTAGTTTACTTCCCAATCACAAAGTTACATCTCTTGAAAGCTAAATAGTGGGTTTTCATAGTCACAGTAGCATATAAAGAGGAAACTTGTAAAAAAAGAAATTCCAACACTTCAACTAAAGTTAGCAACTTTCGTTGGAGTCACTGGAGTCGAATTCTCATTGCATTTGTCAGAGCCAAGTGTATTTTGTTCATCAGTCATTGAACAGAACGCGAGCATCAGAGACACTAAGAGCATACTTACAAGGGAGTAGATTATCTAGAACTTGTAAGTGAATTTAGGTTTTGATCATTTTTTCTATAATAGTTTATGACAACTATTAGAAATAAATTATTGGTGAAAAGTGGATGTAGGACCGAAGTGCCGAACCACCATAAATCCTTGTGTTATGGTGTGTTTTCATTTTATCATATATTGTGTTTTATGCTTATTTCATTTTTGCAAAATTATCAAACACAATAGGTGACTCTAACTAAGGTTAAAGTAAAAGAAGTAATCAAAAAATGTTAGGGAATTTATCAGTTTATCTCCCGCTCTGCTACAGGTAACACTATAGTGCATGACGTAGAGTAGTGGTCTACAATAAATTCATAGAGATTTGATTTACTTGATAAAATATTATGATGTATATTAAAGTAAATCAAAAGTACACTTAATATTATAATAATTTGAAAGAGTTGGCCAAGATGCTATTCACCCCCCTCCATAATCACATTTCAAAATTTTCAGTATTTTAGGTAAGCATTATTTAGATTATGGTATTATATACAAACACAGATCTAGCCATTCTTCTTTTGTATTGGCACAATGCTGGCAAGCCACCTAAAATATCTAACCTCCTTAATAAATTTGACATTATGGAGTTTTTCTACCCCAACCTCTATTTGGTCCACTATATCATTGAGGGGTTTCCTTGGATGTTGCTTTATGGGCTTTAGGGACTTGTCAATGGCCAAACGATGGACTACCACTTTGGGATCCAAGCGAGAAATTTCTATGTAATTCTAGGTGAATACATCTTTGTTTGCCTTTAGGAAGTCAACATACTATGCCCCTTCTTCATCTGAAAGACGAGCTTGAGCGAGGGTCCTCCTCAGTCCCTAAGTTCACCTCAACTAGATCATCGACTATAAACTACCCTCCATCTTCAAGTTCTAGAGGTACAAGCTTAAGGGGTTCATGTCATTCAGCTTTTTTGTGACCAACGCCTCATCTAATGGCTCTTAGCCAGTTTCATAAAAAAATTTAGTAAATAGGCACCTAAGTAGGGGCTTATTATCATCCCTTAAAGGCTCAGCATTGGTTGGTTGCTTCGCAGCAGATTCCTCATCTAATGACTCTGTCTTTGTCATATGTGTCTTCTGTGAATGGACCCTCAAGTAAGGGCTCATCATTATCGCTTGGTTGGTTGGCCTCTACAACAATGGTGTTTATCGTGATCCGAAGCCATCTCGGACCTAGTTGTCCAACCCCTTTTCGATTGAATTTTTGTTTTGAGTTTAAAACCAAGTGCTCAAAGTATTTTGTGACAACTACCTTACCTTTATAAGATTCTTTCCAAAACCCTTGTTGGTTAAAGCCTATGTTTTGCAATAACCATTTTGATAAACTTGAATTTGGTAATATTTCATTGCGGTTATTTAGCTTCCATTCTAGAGGGTTGGATTCTTAATCCTTTGGTATTATGTTCCCCTTAGAATGGAAGACAATGAGGGGTCTGTAAGCGTCTATCATTGAGGTGGACAATTGTGCCAAGGGAAGGACATGGTCCTTGGCAACATGTTTGGGTAGTATAGTTGCCTTCTTATTCTAGGTCTTAGATTTTTGTCCTATTTGTAGTGCTGAGGATTTTTTAAAGTGCATGTGGCATCAGGAGACATTTCTAGAGGTGGTGGCTAAGTTGTCGTCTGTACCTTCGCCTTGCAATGGAAACTGGCATTCGCAAAGTAAGCCTCAACTAATCTAAAGGAAATAGTATCAACAATGATTGTTCTATGTCTATCCTGCCATAGGTACTTGATAGATTGGTGGAAGATGGAGGGGACCAGTTGGTATTCATGCATCCATGGCTTACCGATGAGGGCATCCAATCTTCTATCTCCTCAAATCTGGTCTTCAACTTAATTGAGCCCATGATGCATTGTTCATTCTAATTAAATCCTTGAATGACAAGGCTATTGAGTCTCATCCAGGATGTATCTATACTAACTTGTGACATGATCTCTATAAGAAGTATATTGACCACTAAACTGCCATCAATCATAACTTTAGTCATTTATGTTTCCTATAACGAACAACGACCTATTATGGTAGGGATCATTTGAGTATCTATCAGTGTCCTCAAAGGTGATAGTGGGCATGCAGAGACCATCCTGAATTGTAGCTTGCCAAGAAGCTCGAGCAATGTCATTGTGTTTTGGTGAATTCTTTAGGATTGCTAAGAGCATAAATTAGGGACTTCCTTATCTTTGGGGACATCCGCAAAGAGTCATATGCACTTAGTAAGGCTGGGATTTTCTTCAATTGAGCCAAGACATTGTAAGGAGTTATCCCTTTAGTCTTTTGGATGGCTTTGCAATGTTCAGTTTCTAGAGATGCCTTATTCATTTCATTGGCCTACTAGTTGGTATTGGGGGCCCACAGCAGTAACTGTTTACCTGACCATAGGTGCACATGGTGGATTTTCCTGTTATGTTGCTGGGCCTCTACATGAGGTCCAAAATTCAGGATGGTGATCTTCAAGGTCATGACATTGCATGTGACCATATTCAAGTTAGGTGACGATTCATCATTCAATGTTGCTTCTTTTTTGGCAGTGATAAAGCTCTAATTGTCACTACTTAAGTCATCCAAACCTGAGACTAATGTTGGCATGTCTATAGGTATCTCTTGATCCTTATTCAGTGACCATGGGTTAAAGGAAAATTCATCCTCATTAATATTGGTGGATGATTCACTTGCATCCATGTCACCATCCCACTACTCTTATGGAAAGTATTGTACCATTCTCTTGATATATTGAGGGTCATGTTTGTAGGCCTTTGGTGTCTGTAAAAATGGATTATTAGCATTTACCATGATGACACGTGGTAGGACAGCAGAGTAAGGTGTCAATCAAATGCCTTAGTTTCCAAAGATAGTGGGAAAAGACAACGGAGTAAGTGGTAGGCTATTTTGGGCAACCCACTCTCTTGTAATAACCTTTTGGTGTGATAGTGAGGATCACTAGTGCCCTTAGATAGTGTAAAATTGAGCAATTGGTATCCTTCTAGGAACGGGGTTTGGTAGATCTCTTCACTGATAAATTGGTGGATTGTCCCGAAGTGCCTTTTATCCAAAGCTTAGGAAATCACTTAATCACGTGGGCCGTTGAAGCCCTCATATATCTGCTTCTTCTCAGGTTGCCATAGAGGGCTTGTGTGCCAAGTGTCATAAGGTTCCTTCCCATATTGCATAAACTCATGGGTGAACATATCTATCATCATGTCTCAGGTGGATATAGATTGGGCTAATAGGTCCATATACCAATCCAAAGCTGGCCCATGTAGGGAAAGTGAGAACATACAGAGCAACAAGGCCTTATTGTGCATTATTTCTCGGCAGGAGATCATGTACCTAAACAAGTATCTGCTAGGATAATTGAACATTCTCGATGAAAATATGTTAAATATGAGAATTTCATATCTTAGAGGAAAAGGCTCCTTGTAGACCAATTCCACGCATGGGAAGAACTTTAATGGAACTTTTGCAATGTCCTATAGAAGAGCTTGCACTTCCTCCGGGACATGGGTAACCGAGTTAAACTTGGAGGTGGAGGGGGAGACGTGTATATATATCCCCGAAGACTATAGAAGATCTCATTCCCTTTGTGTTTAATTTTGCCTATTTGGATTACCCTTTCCTTATGATAATCATGGTATGTAAAGGTCTTCTCGGTCTGATTGATGCTGATCCATGAGGTCAAGTATACTCGAGTGGATCCTTGTACTGTTTTGTGAAATAAGATTCCTATCTATGATGGAAGTCATACTACATGAAACAACAGGTCCTTTTTCTTTATCACTGTGTGAAAAATTAGATATCAGCTCTTCCATCATATACTCTATTAAAGTAATTAGTAGACGAGCAGGCTGCTCTAATAAGTCTATGGGATGCACAGTTGCCTTATCCTTCTTGGGTTTAGATTTATTTTCCTTCTTTTTTATGACCTCTTTTAGTTGTAGCAAATGCTTCTTGGTATACTTCGCTATGTTATTCTTTGTAGGGTTTAGGGCTTTGGACTAGATGCACCTTTTACGGGAGGCCTTGCTTTCAAAGGCAATCCACTCATCTTCTTCTTTGGAACCTGTTTTGAGTCCTTATAGGATATAGACCTTAATGCCATCTAACTCATTAGCCAAAAAGATGGAGTTAGCGGTGGTAAGCTTTTTGATTTCAGCATCAAAGACCATTTCACCATTGTCTATCAAAGTCTAAAGCTTGTCTTTAAAGACAAAGCATTCATGGATTGTATGCCCTAGAAAGTGATAGTACTTGTAGTATTTAGGGTTATTGATTTTATCTCCCTCCTCGGGCCTCTTGGAATCCAGCAAGATAATATCTCCTATCTTGACGATCTGGTGGAACAAGCTTTTCAAGTTGCTCTTTGGGAATGTGTATGTCCTTTCATGTCATTCTTTCATAGACAATCTTCAAGGAGTTGGCTTCTCTTGTGTCACCTCAGCCTTTTTTTGGGTGACGATCTTGGTGGGTTGCTTCTTAGTCCCAACCACATCAGACACTAACTTGTTGATCGTTGCTTTGCCCCTCCTTTTCCTTCTATGCTCCATGATCTTATTTTCAAGATCATGTGCCTTCGATATAAGGTCATTGAACCCCGAGAACCTATGTGGAGTGAGGTAGACTAACAATTCATACCTTAAGTTTCCCAAACATATATGGATGATCTCTTTCAAGGAGAACTTATGCTTGCAAGAGTATGTAAGGTTCCTCCACCAATTAATGTAGTCGGTAATGGGTTTGTCATTGCGTTGCTTCTCATGGACTAGTTTAGACACCATGACAGTCATATGCGCACTCCATAAATGATTGATAAACTCATGATTCATGGTCTCCCAATCCGGGATTGGCAATAAAGGAGGTTGGATACCAAATAAACATTTCCCTATCGAGGGATTGTACAAACAATTTAAGTATCATTTCTCCCTGATTTTGTATTTGACCGCATCAGGGTTCGAATTGGGCTACATGTTGGTTAGAGTCGGTGGAACCGTAAACTGCTTGAATTGCAGTTGTACAAATTTCAATGAGAAAGGTATGTAGTCAATGTAAGAGAGATAGGGCATGACACTATATGGGCTTAGTCTACCTCTCTTTCTCTATACTATTAGAACATCCTTTCCATCGTTGTCTCTATAGAGGTTAACATCTTCTAGTCAACCCTTGAGGCCATGAGAGGTGGTTGAGGTGTTATTTTTTGAGACGGTGAAGGATGAGTGTATGCATTTTATGGGGGAACATAAGAGTCTTGGGCATAAATTTCTCTTTCGTAGGATCCTTGTGGCAAAGGTCCCTGCTGTGTAAAAGTACTTGGGTTACAGCCTTAGCAAGGGATTTCCCTTGGCATGGATGCTAGAATGTAGTTTGGAGTATATTGAGGGGATGCCCCAGTCCTAATTCCTATCTTACTATTCCGAAGGGGTTTGCCATTAGAATAGGTGTCCTGACAAAGCCATCATAGACATTTTTATAGTATTTATTTTTTTTTACATTTATAATAAAGTATTTTGTTCCATCATCACATGTGTGTAATTTTATTTATGGGTAATTGTCTAATCTCATGAGATAAGATAGGTGGTCCTCATGTAACATAGTAGGATGTTAGAGACATGGATTATGTGTGGAGAGATCTTATCATCTAGTTCTTGTAAGCCTGAAATCTTACAGGTATGGATGATATTGGGCACATCACTTAAAAGATTGTCATGTGTAGAGTTGTCATCTGATGGAGTGATATAATCTCAATCACTAGAGTGAGACTCTAGACTTACATGCGGATGCATAACTCAAATGCATTAAGGGGATCCATAATGAACACATTTAGTAAAACTTCATTGTTAGAATAAATGATGTTCATAACTTATAAACTAATCCTTTGACTTGAGGGACTTATGATTCTCTAAGTTATTTGAGTTGATTATTTTGAGTTGCCAACTAGTGATACCTAATTGGTAGCTATATCATGGGTAGCTTGGATATTTGACTTGATTCTTGAAAAAACACAAGCGCCCAACAAATAATCCACTACCCTTATAATAGGGAGAAATATTCAATCTAGGGTTAACATAAATTGATTGGACATAAAAATTTTGATCCAGTGTTTTGATAAAGTGTTTGTTAAAATGTTTTTCAAAATTATATATATATATATATATATATATATATTGAAAAAAAATTATTAAGAAATGTTTTTAATGTCCAATTGATCCATTAACATCCTAGAGATAATTTACCAATACTCAAAAGGGTTTGATAATGACTAGTTTATTGTCCTAGGGGTCATTAAGGGATATTGCACAGTGGAATGATGGTTTTGTGAAATGGTTTGTTAGGAAAGGTTGCAATGTTATATTCTTATCCTTGGGAATTCAATTGCAACATGTCACAATGATTGTTGTAATTAATGGAGTGTCTAGTTATAATTAATAACAATTATGTTCCTTATTGCAGTTTTGACTCAATTAAGGATAGTGGGCCCCTTAAGCTTAAGGATAAGGATCTCACACCCCCTAGGGTTTATTTTACCTCTCATAAACTCTATAAATAGAGTTACCCACGTTCAAATAGTTTCCTGTAACAATTTTGGATGTGGAAGAGGTGCAAAGAGCAAGTATGGAGACTTTGGAGATCGGGTTAGATTGAATTCTTATGTCCAGTTAATTGATTGAGGTAATTTTAAACTTCCTTAATGATTAGATCTCAGAGATTTATATGGTGATAATAGGAAAACATATTATGATATATGTGTTGATCAATGAAATTTAATCAATTTTTATGTTCAAAAAGGGTAATAATCTAACAAGTGGTATCAGAGCCTCCCATATGAATCCTGAAATCTATATTTTATCATTTTCTGTTTATGGTACTCCTTAAATACTTGATAGAAACCATTGTTAAATGGATCCAAGTTCTAGAATCCAAGTGATAATGGTGATTTATCCAAAAATTTAAAGAGTGTAAAAGCCCGAATCGTATCTAGGGCAGTTTACATAAAATGATAGTTGTGAGCTCAATTTAAATCAAAATCATGTGTGGTTTATTTTGTTTGCTTCATGTGATTGTGAAGTTTTTTTTTTTTTTTTGGATAAAATAATTTCATATGTTGTGCATGTATAGTCATGATTATATCTTCTTCCTCTCTCTCTCTCTCCCTCTCTCTCTCTCTCTCTCTCTCTCCTCTCTATCTTTAATGGTTGTATTCCCCTCAAACAGCTCAGGATGGCGGGTTGGTTTCTTGAGATTTATTATTCATTGATGTAATTTGTTATTTAGTAGTTTAAAATTGTTGTAAGACCTGAGAGAATGAAGATCCATGAAGTACAATACATTGGAGGACAGATGAAGGAGAAACAAAGCTTCTGGAGGCATTCAGACAAAAACGAGAGAAGAAGATGGCCTAGTTTTCATAGGGGATCAACCCCTATGAGCTACCATTTGTTTCTTATGGATTTTATCATTCATTTACATGCTTTAAGAGCACCTCCATGAGGCTAGGTCGTGCTCACCTCAAAACCCTAGAAGAGAGTCCAAGTTAGAGAGAAAAGTGGATGACAACCACTAAGACTTTGAGTCCTATAAGGACTCTAACTGATAGTCCAACTTAGAAACTAATTTTGGAGAGTTGAGGATAAATAAAAGCTCATAACTGTCATAGCTAAGTTTGTTATCAATTAAGAGACCAATGAGATTGAGTCAAAGCCCTAGTTGGATATGGACACAAGTGTTTGCAACCTAAAAGGATACTAAATTAAAAATAACTTTTAAATGGTTATTAGATAATTATTTTTGTTCCTAGTGTATTAAAATAATTTTTTTTTAAAATTGGATTTTTTTATTAAAAAAATGCTTACAAGGCATTTTACTGAATAGCTGGCAGACAACTAACTGCCTGCGCACACGTGCGCATTGGCATACCATGCCGCAGTGCATATGGGTAGGCCACCCACCTCGCCGCTAATGTTGTCACGCATTGCATGTGTGCCCCATGACATCCGCTCACCCATCCACCTATCTCGTTGTGCCCTATGTGGGGGCATTACTACATGTGCCCCTACATGGGGTGCTGCTGTGCGCATGCCCTGTGTGGCCTGCTACTGCCTGTGTGCTTAGGCTAGCCTATAGCCCTAGTTTGGTGTCCCCTCATAAAAACTTCACCCGATTAAAATTTTGACCGGTTTAAGTTGTAGTGGACTTCTTGAGTCGTGTGTAAGCTTGTAAGACCATCTTGGACCAAAAAAATTTGGTCCAACCTACATATTGAATAGATGCACTTTAAGTGTTCGATAAAATTCCTGAACTAACCAAGTTTGTCCAGAATTTACCAGGTTTACCAGAGTTGACTAGGGTTGACCAAAGTTAACTATGGTTAACCAGGTTGACAATAGTTGACTAGATTGATCAGGTTGACTAGTTTGACTAGAGTTGACCAGAATTGACTAGTTTGACAAGATTTGACTAGTTTTAACTAAACCAAACTAATAAATAGGTTAATAGAATTTTATGGAAAGACTTTAAGTGTATGAGATGCACTATTGTCCACAATTTGATTGGGGAACATTAAAAGTAGTGGGAGCTAAAAGATTAAATATTCTTTAATGTTGCAAACTAGTGTCCATGTGAATAACAAGGAATGTAATTGTTTAGATTTAATGAACAATGTGATTATTTAAATTTTATGAACAATGTGATTATTTGAATGGAATGTTATGTTGACCAAATAATTCCCTCATAAATAAAATATTCAGTATGTGAACGGGGATTATTTCATGAAAGAAATTCCCGTAGCCTCCCACTATCAATGAGTGAGAGATTTTAGCTGAAATAGGTTGGTTGAAGCTCACGTAATAAAACCAAATCTATTTTAGTTGACTTTCTCTCATTCACTTCTAAGGATAAGATTTAGGTGTGATTAGTGGGAGTGTAGGCCCACAGATACATTATCCCACAATACATTAAGTCTAGATTGAAGGTTTATACTTAACTGAATGTATCATGGCAGCCCACAGGTTTTAGGCATGATACTTTTAGAGGCTTGAAGAAAATCAGAAATTAAAAATCTAGCAAGGTAATGAATTATAATTCACCAGAAGACTTGATGGATAGTAACTATCCATCTAATCAAAGCACACACAATTAATTCCCACAAGAAGATGTTGTGTTTAGTAGGATTAGGTTTTTTATGATCACTGGATATTTGATTAGTATCCCAATCCTATGAAATATAAGGGAGCCAAAGTATTGATAAAAAGTGGTTGGTACCATCAAATTAAAAATCCTTTTAGATGGATTATATATATGTATATATATAGATGATGATGGATGAATGGTTTAATTCATGTAGATATTAAGCATGGGAACCTTTAACCCACTTTTGGGGATCATGAAAGATAATAAATTGATTGGACCGAATTTTATAAACTAGAAAAGAAATCTACTCATAGTGATCATGTTGAGAATTACAAGCATGTACTTACCACTAATCCTCTTAAGTTGGCTGGTGCAATTGCTACTCAAGATGATTGGGATGCATATGAAAAATGGCGTAGAGAAGATGAGATGACTAAGTGTTACATGCTAGCATCTATGTCTAATGTCTTACAACATTAACACCAAAATTTTCCTACTGCCAAAAACATTTTAGTTATTGTAACTGAGATGTTTGGTGAGTAAAATAGAGCAGGAAGACAAATGGTCATGAAAGGCTTATTGAGTACGAAGATATTAGAAGGTACTCCAATCAGAGACCATGTCATAAAGATGATGGGTTTCATAAATGAATTGGAGATTCTAAGGGGGGAAATGGATGCCCAATCTCAAGTTGATATGATCCTCAATTCATCGCCAGAATCATTCAATCAGTATGTATTGAACTATAATATGAACAATTTGAATATTTTCTTAACATAATTGATGAAAAGCCTGCAAGGGTTAGAGGAACTCATCAAAAGTAAAAAGTCCAATGCCTTTATAGTTGAGAAAAGGAATACCTCCTGATTTAAGGCGAAAGGTAATAAACAGAAGAAGAAAAGAAATTTTACTCCCAAAGTACATAGGAATACTCCCCAAAATGGTGGTAAGACTGTTGGTAATGAAAATAAGAACAAGGTCAAAGGAAATTATTTGCACTGTGGAAAGGCTGGACACTGGAAGAGAAACTGTCGCTTCTATTTGACTTCTTTAAAAGTAAATAAAATAAAAGGTACTAATGAATATCTCATCACAATTGAATCCAATTTTTTGGTTGGTCCTCATGATTCATGGTGTGTGAATTCTAGTGCCACAACTCATGTTTCCAATATATTACAAAGATTTCGGAAGACTAAAAGACTAAGTGAGGGATACTTATACCTGCATTTGGAGACAGATGCAAGCGTGGCGGCAGTGGCTATAGGAGATTATAGTTTAGATTTAAATAATGAAAATGTTTACATTTTAAAAGACTATTTATATGTTTCAGATGTTATGAGGAACTTGATTTCAATTTCTAGGCTAGTTAATGATGGCTACTTAGTTTTTTTTTTTTAATTCAAAAGTTATTACTTGTTTTAAAATTTGTTTTCCTGCATCTGAAAATTTAGTAAATGGTTTGTTTTTATTATTTTCATTAGATATGTCATTCAATTGCATAGAAGCCATCAATTCTTATGGTATTGTACTACAAAAGAGGAAGAGACCATCAATTAATTCTACATACTTGTGGCATTTATGATTAGGACATATAAATGTTGATAGGATTAACAGACTAGTTAAGGATGGAGCATTAAAATTTAAAAAAATTGAATTTTATCCAATTTGTCAATCTTGTCTACAAAGAAAGATGACCCAAAATCCTTTTGCTAAGAAAGCGACTAAAGCCACTAAGTTGTTAGAACTAATCTATTTTGATGTATGTGGTCCCATAAATAAACTAGATAGGGGAGGATTTAAATATTTTATCACTTTCACTGATGACTATTCTAGATTTTGGTATATTTACCTAAAGCGTCATAAGTCCAAGTCCTTTGAAACGTTTAAAGAATTCAAGATTAAGGTTGAAAAACAATTAGGTAAATATATCAAAATACTCTGAACCGATAAGGGAGGAGAATTCCTCTCCAACGAATTCCGAGATTATCTTAAGCAAAATGGAATAGTAGCATAATTATATGCTCCTAGTACTCCACAACAAAATGGTGTCGCGGAAAGAAATAACTGAACCCTATTAGATATTGTTAGGTCCTTAATGAGTTTTTCAAAGTTACTCATTTTGTTTTGGGGATATGCACTAGAAATAGCAATTTACATTTTAAATAGGGTTCCAACAAAATCAGTTTCACTTACACTTTTTGAGATGTGGAATCGGTGGAAACCTAGTCTACAACATTTACATGTGTGGAGTTATCATGCACAAGTGTGTAAGTTGAATGCTGACAAGTTAGAATCCAGAACCACCTTATGCCATTTTGTGAAATATCCAAAGGAAACGAAGGGTTTCTACTTCTATGATGCCAAAGATCAAATAGTTTTTATAAGAAGAAATACAACATTTCTTGAGGATGAGTATATCCTAAATCATGTAAGAAAATGTCAAATAGCATTTGATGAACTATCTGAAAGCCCAGTTGAACCTAGTGTTTCAAAAGACAACTCCATGATACCCATACAACCTTCTAATGCACCAACTCTTCAACATTGTGGGAGGAATTCAAGACCTCCTAAATTCTTCACTTACATGGGTGAAGTATTCACTATGATTGCTGATGACTCAGATTTGGATCCTGCTACTTATGAAAAAGCAGTGTCGGATATTGATTATAAATGCTAGATTAAGGCTATGAAATCATAAATGGAATCCATGTATTCCAACAGTGTTTGGACTGTGGTAGATCCATCACAAGGCATAAAGCTTGTTGGTTGTAAGTGAATTTACAAGGAAAAGAAAAGTGTCGATGGAAAAGTAGAAACCTTTAAAACAAGGTTAGTGGCAAAAGGTTATGATCAAGAAAAGAGAATAGATTATGAAGAAAAATTTTTGCTAGTAGCCATGGTTAAATCCATTAGGATTATATTGTATATAGTTACACATTATGATTATGAAATTTGGCAAATGGATGTCAAAACAGCGTTTTTAATGGAATCATTGATGAAGAGATTTCCACATTACAATCAAAGGGTTTTGTATGTCCTAGCCAAGAAAGAAAAGTGTGCAAGCTCCAAAAAATCAATTTATTGCCTCAAATAGGCATTTAGAGGTTGGAATATATGATTTGATCAAGCAATTAAATCATTTGGTTTTGAAAAAAAATCCGAAGAGTCATGTGTATACAAGAAAGTGAATGGAAGTGTTGTTGTGTTCTTAGTTCTTTATGTTGATAACATCCTACTCATTGGAATGATGTAGGAATGTTGTGAACAGTAAATATTTAGTTATCAAATAATTTTTCCATGAAAGATCTTGGTGAAGCTTCTTACATCTTGGGGATCAAACTCCTTAGAGATAGGAAGAACAAGATGATAAGATTATCTCATACCAATTACATAAACAAAATTCTGGCAAATTTTTGCATGCAAGATTCAAAGAAAGGGTTTTTACTAGTAAGACATGAATTAGTTCTCTCTAAGGGACAGTCTCTAAAGACTCCTGAAAAGAAGAAACATATGAAAAGATATCATTATGCATCTACAGTGGGTAGTCTCATGTATGCTATGATGTGCACAAGACTAGAAATTTGTTATGCAATTGGTTTAGTGAGCAAGTTTCAAAGCAATCCAGGAGAGCTTCACTGGATAACAATGAAACATGTCTTGAAGTACCTGAGAAGGACTAAAGATTATGTTTTAGTCTATAGAAGTGAGGATCTATCAGTCATTGGTTCTACGGATTCAGACTTCCAAGCAGATAAAGATGAAAGAAGATCAACATCTAGATATGTGTATGTAATGGGAGGAGGAGCCATTAGTTAGAGAAATGTAAAACAACATTGTACTGCAGACTCCACTATAGAGGTGGAATATGTTACAGCTTGTGAAGCAGCAAAAGAGGGTATTTGGTTACAAAAGTTTTTGTTAGAGCTTGGTGTAGTACCCTCTATTCAGTCACCCATTGTACTTTATTGTGATTACAGTGGTGCAGTTACAAATGCAAGAGGGCTTAGATGTCATAAAAGATCTAACCACATAGAAAGAAAGTATCACTTGATTCATGACATAGTTCAAAGAGGTGACATTGATGTAGTTAAGGTTGCCTCTGTAGATAATCTTGTACAAAGACATTATCTCAAAAAGATTTTAATGCTCATATAGACCATATGGGTGTTAGACTAGTTCATGAGTTGCTTTGAGGACAAGTAGGAGATTGTAATAATAGGTGTTTTGACAAAGCCATCATAAACACTTTTTATAGTATTTATTTGTCTGACATTTATAATAAAGTACTTTGTTCCATCATCACATGTGTATAATTTTATTTATGGGTAATTTTTTGATCTCATGAGATAAGATAGGTGGTCCTCAAGTAACATAGTAAGATATCAGACACATGGATTATGTATGGAGAGATCCGATTATCTAGTTCTTATAGGCCTGAAATCTTATAGCTATGGATGATGTTGGGCACATCACTTAAAAAGATGCTATGTGTAGAGTTACCATATGATGGAGTGATATAATCTCAAGTATTGGAGTGAGACTCTAGACTTACATGTAGATGTATAATTCAAATACATTAAGGGGATCCATAATGAACACATTTAGTAAAACTTCATTATCAGAGTAAATGATGTTCATAACTTATAGACTAATCCTTTGAACTGAGGGACTTGTGATTCTCTAAGTTATTCAAGTTGATTATTTTAAGCTGCCAACCAGTGATGCCTAATTGGTGGTTATATCATGGGTAACTTGGGTATTTGACTTGATGCTTGAGAGAACACTAGTGCCCAACAAACAATCCACTGCCTTTATAATAGGGAGAAATATTCAGTCTAGGGTTAACATAAATTGACTGGACATAAAAATCTTGATCCAGTGTTTTGATAAAGTGTTTGTCAAAATGTTTTTCAAAATTATATTAAATAAATATATATATATATATATTGGAAAAAAATTTATAAATAAAAATTTTTAATATCCAATTGATCCATTAACATCCTAGAGATAATTTACCAATATTCAAAAGGGTTTAATAGTGACTAGTTTATTGTCCTAGAGGTCATTAAGGGATATTGCACAGTAGAAGGATGTTTTTGGGAAAAGGTTTGTGAGGAAGGACCTCAATGTTATATTCTTAGCCTTGGGAATTCAATTGCAACATGTCATAGGGATTGTTGTAATTAACGAAGTGTCTAGTTGTAATTAATAAATAGTTATATTCCTTATTGCAGATTTAACTCAATTAAGGATAGTGGGCCCTATAAACTTAAGGATAAGGATCCCACACCCCCTAGGATTTATTTTATATCTCATAAACTCTATAAATAGAGTTACCCACATTC